>CABHPQ010132166.1:0-13082 GCA_902168405.1 Peromyscus aztecus | reverse complement strand
TTTTTTTTTAACTTTAACAATGGACAAGTACTGGTGTTAAATACATTTATTGTAAACTTTAGACACAAAAATAGGTTCTCTAGGCCATTCACATGCACATAAAACCCAGAAAGCTGCAAACTACAACAATGAATATAATTATACAATGGATGCCACTCTGTGACAAATACAGGGTTGTTTTCCATGCAAGCAGATCAGAATTATTATCTGTGAAGCCTTATGATCCAGAAGTGTTGTTACTACCGAACCTCTGATTAACACTGTGAAGGAGGTGTTTTGGAAGGCAGTTCCACGAGTTGGCTAGCATTTCTTTAAAGCAAATGACTGCTTCAAGGCTTAGCCTAAAAGTGGACAAGGAAAGAGAAAAATAATTTTACATTAACTTGAATGAAGATTTATTATTGCCTTTAAATAACCATCTACCTGGTACCAAGTACCTGGTAAGAACTTACCGTACAAGAGATTTTGGTTGAACTGAAAATATAAGTACTTCATTACTGTGTGCCTGGAAAAAAGGAAGAGCGTGTTAAAATGCAAGTGCTGAAAGTAGGCTGGTGTGGTACACTCCTGTGAGCCCAGCTCTCGGAGGCAAAGAGAACGGCAGCAGCTCTGAGCCCAGCTAGTGCAGGAGCTGCACCCAGAGCTGGCTTAATAGATAATACAGCTCAGCGCTGAAGTGCTACTTAGCATTCAGTCCTTGGGTCCAGAAAAAGAGGGTCTGAGAAAGAGATGGCTCAGCTGTCTGCTCTTCCAGACCACCTGAGTTCAGTTGCCAGTACCAACATGGGGCTGTTCACAACCACCTGCAACCCCAGCTCTAGGGGGATGTGATACCCTCTTTTGGTCTCCATGAGAACTGCATGCATATGGCACATAGACATACATGCAGGCAAAACAACCATCACTTTTTTTTTTTTTAAATAAAAGCAACAAACAGCCATGCGGTTGTGGTGCACTTTTATTCCCAGCACTCAGGAGGCAGAAGCGGATGGATCTCTTGAGTTCAAGGCCAGCCTGGTCTACAGAGAGGAGTTCCTGGTCTACAGAGAGGGCTATACAGAGAAACCCTGTCTGAAAAAATCATAAATAAATAAGCCCAGCAAGGTTCATCTGATAAAGGCTCTTGTCACCTTGGATGACAACCTGAGTTCGATTCCCAAGACCCACATGTTAGGGCAGCATTAACTACAAGTATTGTCCTCATCCCATGGCACACATGCACATGTGCCTGCACACACAAAAATGATGTATTTCCATAAATATGCTCAATAGCAGTGAAGTGTACTTACAGCTCTATGATGGACCAGCAGATTGTTTGCACAACCACCAAAAACAATGACTTCCCCTTCATCGCTTGCACAAGCTGTATGCCATAACCTGCATGTAAAACAAAAGTTTGAGCCAGGCGGTGGTGGCACACACCTTTAATCCCAGCTCTTGGGAGGCAGAGGCAGGTGGATGTCTGTGAGTTCAAGACCAGCCTGGTCTGCAGAGCGAGTTCTAGGATAGTCAGAGCTACACTTAAGAAACCTTGTCTCTGAAAAACCAAAAAAAGCTTTAGTTCAATGTAACTCAAAAGTCCAAGCTGATTAACTACATTGTTTGCCAGGTGGTGGTGGGCACACCTTTAATCCCAGCACTCAGGAGGCAGAGCCAGGTGGATCTGTGAGTTAGAGGCCAGCCTGGTCTACAGAGTGAGATCCAGGATAGGCTCCAAAAGCTACAAAGAGAAACCCTGTCTTGAAAACACACACACAAACAAAAGGAGAGATTTCAAAGTAGTTCAGACCAAATATAGTAAGAAATCCAATCTCAAGGAAAAGAAGCTTTTCATAAGGCTGGCCTTGGTGTTGTACACCTTGAATCCAAGCACACTGGAAGTAGAGGAAGGTAGATCTCTAAATCTGAGGCCAATCTGATCTACATAATGAGTTCAGGCCAGCCAGGGACACATAGAGAGGGATTTTAACCAAATAATCAAGGTCTTTGTTAGCAATGAAAGTCTTATGCATAGGGGCTAAGCAGTGGCAGGGTGAGCTGGCCTCGCACTCAAGTGTCTCAAAGACTGAAATTACTAAAGCTTTCCAGCTGGGTAATTCTGTGGAACGGTCATTTCTGCCAAATGTCTTAGCAGAATGAGTGACTATACTTGGGTTTGGGGAAAAAAATGGAGGCTGGCATATTTAAATTCACTTTAAAAACCAATGCTAAGTATATCATTGCCTATAGCAATTCCTTTGGAGACTAAAAATATCCCATCAGTATTTAAAAAGGAGAAAAAAAAAAAAAACTTTTTCAGAGTGTCTCACGTAGCCCAGAGCCCTGATCTCCTGATCCTCCTCCTGGCTCCTAAGGGCTGGGATTGCAGGTGTGTGTCTCCTCATACAGCACTTCTTTTCCTGCCTTTAAAAACAGTTGTACTTAATCTTTTTTGAATAATGCTACTACAAACTAGTGAACAATTCTTGGTTTGATTTTTTTTTTCCATGTACATGCTTGAAAATTTTAAAGCATTACCAGTGTTCTTCATATAGATGGGGAGAAAGCAAGCTCTGGACACTCAGGTAATGTTGGTTGGTCTTCTTTTGGGAAGTATGACATAAAACCTTAATGAGCATCAGATTTTCCTAAGCATGTTGGATAAAATCTAGCCCAAACATCTTCAGTTCTTACCATTCTGTACACTCATGGGACTAATTAACTGTAAGAAATTATACCTTCCAGGTAGTTCATACCTTGGCTTTTCAGTATAAGGATGATTAAACTGAATCCATTCATTTTTACTGATGCAGTAAGTCCAGGCATCACCTGATTAAACAAAGAAAAAGCTATGAAGTATTTTCATCCTGTCAGTGTGCCACATACAGGGCACAGCTTTAACAAGACGCACACCAAGTCAATCCTAGGCCCTGTCCTCTGTGGTTACAGAAGTCAGGCTCCCGCTTGCACAGCCTTTCAGCGGGGATTTGAAGGGTTCCAAGTCATTTTTTTTTTTACCAAGCAGCACGGATTTAGTCCTAATATGTACAATTATAAGGTGTTGCAGGGTCAACATGAAGTCACCCTGCAAGGGTGCAGCTAGGACTGAATTTCAGTGGATAGCACACATAGTAGTATACTGCTACTGAGTGATCATGACACATGATGAGAATATATATCGAAAGGACTCACTTAGTGGCTGTTTTTCAGTGGTAAATCCTCCAAAGAGAAAAAGATGATCGGAAGAGACTGGTGTCAGTGAGTGCCAGGATCGGCCAACGGGGCATATGCCTTGTGGAATTCTAAAAATAACAGCTGAGTTAGAGTATCTGTGGTTAGAGTCTGGGAGATAACTCAGTCAATCAAGTGCCTGAGAACCCGAGTTCTATCCACAAAACTCACACATTATTTCAAAGGGGGGCAGGCTGGATGCATGCTTGCAATTCCATTGCTGGGGAGGTGAACCCCTAGAGTATGCTGGCAAATCCCAAGCCAGCGAGAGACCATGTCTCAAAAGGAAAAACAGATTCACACTCAGAATCCCAGCACTTGGGAGGTTGAGGCAGTAGACTTCCACAAGTTTGAGGAGAGCCCAGGCTATGTACTAAGTTCATGCTAACCTGTACTGCAGTGTAAGACCCTGTCACAAGAACACCACCCCAAAATTAAAAAGGTGAACGCACCGAGTACAGAAAGACTATTCTTAGTCTTCACATGCATACATCATCAACCTTATACACAAAAGTCTGTGTTTAGAGCAAACGCCACAGAAATGCTGAGGATTTCTTTAAAAATGTATATGGATTACTAGAAAAAGAAAACTTGAAAAAGGCTTCCTGACGTCTCAGGAAGTGGCTGAACAGGGAAACTGCCATGAAAGAAAGCATGAGGACATTCCGATCCCAGCACTGACGTGAGTAACATGTTACTCAGTGCGTGTAGTGGCACCGAGTGGGCTTAGAAGGCCACAATGAGATCCTAAGCAAGCAGGCTAGCCAGCTATACTGACAAGCTCTGGGATTAGCTGAGAGACCCTTTCCTCAATGAATACAGTAGACAATGTCTGAAGACCCCTGATGTCAGCTTTGGACCTATACATACCTGCACACACGACATGCACCCACACAAACATACATCATGTATGCGCATCTTATATCCAGACACATGCGTAAGAAAAAGAAACCTCTCAGTATTAACTACATACTTTATACTGAACTATGTTCTTTGAAGGCAGAATCAACTTTAGACTTTTTCTTTTCAGCAAACATGCTGAACCAGGCACATAGTTAGGGAAACTGGAAATAAAAATAAAATTCCTTCCTTAAGGACCCCAGTAATCATGTTTATTTAAACCCCAAATTACAGAAACTGGAAGCACATTCATTACATACTCTAGAGAATGGGGTAGGTCTGAAATGTATGGAAGGTAATACCTACAATTCACTCCACTCCCATGTGTCCAGGTTAAGACAGTGGAGATCATTCATCCTAGCATCCTAAAAAAAGAGTAAGTGAGCAGTTAGCATTTGAAGGATCCAAAAGCAAGTCGCTCAAAACGGTTTCTGTACTCACTCGGTATCTGCCGCCAAACACAAAGCCCTTGTTTCCAACAGTCGCACAGGCGTGGGCAGCACGGGGGGAAGGTGCTTTACCCTGTTAAAATGGTAGAAAAACGGCTTCATAAATATGTGAACTTTATAAACAGAGGGAAAGTATCAGTCTTTTCTGAATATCAGACAACAAGAATATGCCAGATGATCAGGCGTTTAAAGGCCAAAGTACAGATTTATTGACAGCAACAGTATTAAAAGCTAATACTACAACTGAACATTTTAATATTTCTGAGACTTACTGAATGAACTAGTTAGGATGTCATACAGTCACTTAAAAAAAAGACTGGCACACTGTATAGTGTCTTTGAAAGGAAAGAAATCTGATCTGTAGTAACTTTCAACTTAAAGCTGGATTAGTTACTAGCAGATGAAGGTAAAACACAGATGCTATGTATCTGCAGAACTTCTGAGGTTTGTACTCCTTGGAGAGCAATAAAGCTACAGACTGTCTAATTCCAGAAACCAACCAGAATGAACTGTCAGTTTCAGACCCTCCCAACTCTGGTGTACCCTCTTCTCTAAGTACACTTCATTCTTCAGGAACTCACGGTGGTGATGGGCTGGCTCCAGGCAAATGTTTCAGTATCTAATATATGTACATGATCATTCCATCCTCTTGGATGACTGGAATTCTGCAGAAAAAAAGAATCTGTGTTACTTTACAAATACTGTTCATTAAATTATACAACCCTTGCTTGCCCAGTTTATTAACAAGTAAAATGAAAAAACTACTGGTGAATGTAAGTGATTTCCGGGCTGGCAAAGTGCCTGATGCCCTAGGGTGAATCCCCAGATCCCACATGGTGGAAGGAGGGAACCGATCCCCCCAGCTGTCCTCTGACTTCAAAACACAGTGTCACCTGCACTAAGACATGCACTCACACAATAAATTAAATTTTCAAACCGTAATAAAAATTTCAGAAAGTAAATAAAAACAAAATAAAATAGATTTTTAACATACTAAGTAGGCCATGTGCAATATGAAACCTCACTTACCCAAAAAGATGTTTCATCAAATTCAAAAGTTCCCAATACTTTATCTTCAGGTAAATATCCATACCCTCCAAAAAATATTAACCTGTTTGATATAAAACCAAAACATACAAGATTTAAGTTATCTGTAGGCTAAGTCAGAGGATATTTTCAATCTTGAAATATGGAATGAGTTGAGTACACCCGAGTATATGGAAATACTATTCAAAGAATACTGCTTAGCATGACTACTAGCTGCTAGTTACATGAGCTCGTGTATTCGTTTACTATATGACGTGCTCCATGCTTATTTAGGATGCTGACGGGTACTTACAGGGTAACTACATTCTGCACAAAGGCCAACCCTACAGAGCTTCTAACGTACTTGTTTTTATAGACCCAGACACCAAGTTTGTCCTTGGACGATGGAGGAATTCCTTGGCAATCAATTCTTTCCCACTGTAACACTCTGTCTGCAGATCTTGAATCCAGCATGTAGAACTGTCAGAAGCAATGATTTCAGTTAGTTTTGGTTCTGGAGAAAACTCAGTATTGGCATTTGTTTTTAGCTGTATTCTGTGATGAAGGTGCCATCTAATTCAGTGCTGAGTCTGACTACAGACTGGCTGCCACACTGGTCTGGGTCAAGATTATGAATTTACAACAGAATGTAAAGTTTTTGGGTTTTTAAAATTTTTATTTTTTTTAATTTATTTTTTTTATTTATTTTATTTTTATTTATTTATTTATATTTTATGTATGGGTGCTCTGCATGCATACCTGCAGGCCAGAAGAGGGCACCAGATCTCATTGTAGATGGCTGTGAGCCACCATGTGGTTGCTGAGAATTGAATTCAGGACCTTTGGAAGAGCAGCCAGTGCTCTTGACCTCTGAGCCATCTCTCCAGACCCCAGAATATAAATTTCTCTTTTGTTTTTTCTTTTTTTTTTTTTTTTTTTTGGTTTTTCAAGACAGGGTTTCTCTGTGTAGTTTTGGTAACTGTCCTGGAACTCGCTCTTGTAGACCAGGTTGGCCTCGAACTCACAGAGATCCGCCTGGCTCTGCCTCCCGAGTGCTAGGGTTAAAGGTGTGCACCACCACCGCCCAGCAGAAGTTTTGTTTGTTTTGTTTTTTTGTTTTTTTAGTTTTTCGAGACAGAGTTTCTCTGTGTAGCTTTGCGCCTTTCCTGGAACTCCCTCTGTAGTCCAGGCCTGCCTTTGCCTCCCGAGTGCTGGGATTAAAGGCGTGTGCCACCACTGCCTGGCTAAATTTCTTAAATCAATAACACTTTAAAATGCTCAGCTGCTTTTGTTTTCATTAGCTACACTTCTATGACAAAAGAATTGGCTATGCGGTCCTTTGTATCTTGGCACAAGTTCCGTATGTTGCCCTAACTTTGGATAAGCAGCTTGAATTTTGCTGATTTGTTTGTTCATTTACAGCAAGACCATGTTACCAAAAAAACAAAAACAAAAACTAGGCTCTTCAAATTCAACTTAACATTTCTTCCTGCCTAATTAATTATAAAAGCTAAAAGATCAATCAATACTTAAAAAGTTAAATACTCAAGAGTTGGCTAGATGACTGAGTGGTTTAGAGCACTGACTGCTCTTCCAGAGAAGCTGGGTTTGATTCCCAGCACCCACATGGCAGCTCACAACTGTTCCAGGGGATCTAATACCCTCTTCTGGCCTCCATGGGCACCAGACACACATGTTTTGCAAAGACATACACACAGGCAAGACACTCACACATAAAAATAAATCTTTAAAAAATAAACTTTAAAAAAAAGTTTAAATACTGGCCTAAGGACTCGAATCAAGGTAACAGAACACACACACCTCACCTTTCTGAGACACTTAAGTTTCCTTCTGGTCAAATGTAAAACCCTGAACTATAGCAGTGTTAGTAACTATTAATCATTCTGTTCCCCAACCCCTAGAAGCCAGCTTCACTCCTTCCTAAGCCTTTGCAGGTCGAATCCGTGTATTTCCCTGCATTTGTTTACATAAGGAAAGAAGGGATGGTCTGCAGCTTAGGTGACATCATGGTGCTCCTCCATGCACCCAAATCACAAAGCCACCTGACATTCCCACCAACAGAACGGACCTGCAGGTCTCCACTCTGACTTCTGACTGCTCAACTCAAGCACCATCTATCTATTGAGGAAGCACTTGTTCCACACCCATGCTACAGACCCAACAGAGCTGCTACTGTGCACCAGGCTCTCCATCTCACCACAGAAGGCCTAGACTGCAGTCATTCAGTCATGTTCCTTCAGGTGTCTCTTCCGGAATGTGAGCTCCTGAACTCAGGAACTGCATCATACATCTCTACTGTCTCCAATGTCCAACTCTGTACTCTGCACAGAAAATGCTTACTACGTCGCAAAGTAAATGAGTTAATAGGAGTTTACCTACAAACTGTATGCCTTGCTGAAACTTCATCTGTCTTTTACTGTCCTGAAAAGAAGAGCTGACGTCTTTTTCCCTATTCGGAAAAAATCAAAGCAGCATGTATCTTAGGGCAACATTAGAGGAGTATTACTATTTACTTCTTTCTTTCTTTTTGGTTTTTCACAGGATTTCTCTGTGTGGCCCTAGCTGTCCTGGAACTCGATTTGTGGACCAGGCTGACCTCGAACTCACAGAGATCCACCTGCCTCTGCCTCCCCATGCTAGGATTAAAGGCATGTGCCACCTAGCTAGCTACTTTCTTTTTTTAGTATTAATTTATTCCTATGACTTTGATTCACCTTTACCGTTTACTATACATCCTTTGTAACCGTCTTTGAAAATGCTTTCTAGTTAACATTCACCTACCACTCAGAGTTGTCAAGAGGACAGGCAATTGAAAGCACCAAGCAAAACCACCTAGGAAGTGACTACACACAGGCTGCTAACATTGTTTTACAAAGGCCTAGTACAGACTGGTAGAGAAAATCCTACATTTATACCACACTCAAGTACACACTTAACTACAGTGCACAAGTATAAGACCAACTTTAGAAATCTGAGGTTGAAAATGAGGAAGGAGAAACCCGCTTCAAACACGAACCTTATTTGTATTGCCCCTGGAATGGTGTCCTCCAAACAAGTAGAGCACCCTGTCCACACACACAGCACAGCTCCCCGACATGGAAGGAGGAACGTCGCCTTCAGTGTTGATTTTTTTCCTGAAAGGGGGAGGGTTAGGTAAGTTAGATAGTTTCCCAGAGGGTAAGAAACACAAGGCCTGCTAACTTATATCCCACGATAGGAGAAAAGAAGGCTGACAATATCTAGGGTCTTCTAGCTTCAAGATAACCCTGGGGTCAGCTGCCCCGTTTTAAACCTGTCCCGACAGTGTCCCGACTGCCTAGAAGGAAAGGCTCGGAAAGCCTTTTCTCAGACTGCTGGCTTTTTATTTATATGGTCCTAACTGACTGGGAGGGCTCTGTTTTCCACTGATCTGTGTGTATGTCTGGGCACAGACCCTATGGGGGTCTGCACATGGCAGGTGCAGAAGATTTGCTGCCTCTACCATGTGGGCTTGATGGCAATCACCTTTACTTGCTGAACCATCTCCATGGCCCCAGTTTGTTTCTAAGTAGGCCAAGAAACCAAAAGGAAAACGCCAGCATTGCTAGTGCTGACAGATCAATTCAACAGATTTTTTTTAAAGGTCACCTTTTAGTGACTTAAATAAACCCCTATGTAATACTGTCAGTTATGAAGTCCTGGCTGGCCCAGAACTCACAGAAATCTGCCTGTTTTCTCCTCTCTTAAGTGCTAGAATTAAATGAATGTGCCACCATGCCCAGCTGTAGAGATTCACAAAACTAATAGTTCACCTCAGGTCTTCTGGATTACATCATCAGTTACTGCTACTTTATCTTTGCTTAGCTTGAAGTAGGCTTAAATTCTTAATCTTTTTTGTTGTTGTTGTTGTTTTCGAGACAGGGTTTCTCTGTGTAGTTTTGGTGCCTGTCCTGGATCTCGCTCTGTAGACCAGGCTGGCTTTGAACTCACAGAGATCCGCCTGGCTCTGCCTCCCTAGTGCTGGGATTAAAGGCATGTGGCACCGCTGCCCAGCCTATTTTTATTTTTAAATAGATATTTTTTTTCCTTTTTTTTTTTTTTCTTTTTTCTTTTTCTCCAATTGAAAAGTCAAGCCGGGCGGCAGTGGCACACGCCTTTAATCCCAGCACTCGGAAGGCATAGTCAGGCAAATCTCTATGAGTTTGAGGCCAGCCTGGTCTACAAAGCAAGATCCAGGACATGAACCAAAACTACACAGGGAAACCCTATCTCAAAAAACAAACAAACAAACAAACAAGAAATGAAGCACACATCCCCTCATGGGTTTTCAACTTCCTTTGCAACCTTATTTGAAGTTTGTAAGCCCCACCAACTGCCCTAATATCCAGTTACCATCTTCCAGTCTCCATGTTGTAGATCCAAAGTTCTTCTCTGGGTAGATAAAAGTCATATAATCCTCTCACTTGATTACTCTATGAAGAATAAGAAAGAATGCAAATATAAATAACTGCCATTTTATTTTTAACTTATTGCTAGTGTGTTGGGGTGTGTAGTGATGTGGTCATTGGACCATGTGCCACAGTGCTCATTTAGAGGTCAGAGGATAACTGTGTGAGTTGGTTCTCTCCTTCCACCTTAATGTGGGTTCTGGGGATCGAACTTAGGTCATCAAGCCTGTGCAGTGAGATTTCTACCCACTGAGCCATCTCCTTGCCCCAGTAACTGATATTTTAAAGAGGCATCTTATGGGGGTTTTGTATCTATCTTTTCTGAGATACTATTTATGAAAGTGATCATATAAAATTAAGTTTTGTATGCTTATTAAATACGGTAAATACCCAGCTATGTACAGTAATGCTTAGTGCAGACAGACCTTCAGTCCAACTTTTGATACAACACTTGCAAATAGTACAAGGGCCCCTGGGGAGTCCCGAAGGCAATGGTCCTCAGCCTTCCTAAGGCTGCGACCCTTTAATCCAGTTCCTCATGTTATGGTGACCTCCAACCATCAAATTATTTTTGTTGCCTCTTCATAACGGTATTTGTGCTACTGTTATGAACTGTAATGTAAACATCTGATATGCAGAATGGTCTTAGACGAGCCCTGAGAGTCTTTGGACCCTCAAAGAGGTGGAGACCCACCAGCTGAGAACTGCTGCCCTAAGGCCATGCTGTATCCCAGCAGACCAGACCACGCACCTGATTCCAGTGGCCTGACTGTGGATGCCTTACATGCCCCGCCCACATTAACATGGTGTTCTAGCCAAGCTTTCCTTTCACCCACTCAATGAGGGAAAAACTACAAATATGCAAATATTGAGTCTTTCCTTGTTCCATTCTACTCTATGTCCCTTCAGGTTTTAACTCTAACAAAGACCAAGTTTATCCTATGTCCTCAAGTTTCCTTATTAACCCTAACGGAAAACTTATTACAAGATTTCAAAACATAAATGATCTGCCTAGAGTTATTTAACAAGCAGTGGTGAAACCAGGAATCTTCCTTTCCAATGAGAATTGCCTGACTGCATTCCTGGATCCTCCCTGGCAATAACAACTGCACTTCACTGAAAAAGAGTCAGGGCCCCAAACCCTTGAATGTTACCATTCAGTAACCGAGCAGCTAGCCATGGAACTCTTCTTGTCCTACCTGAGTGCTAAGAGAAGTAAAGGTCAACACTAGAAAGCAAACAGTGGGTGGCCAGCCTGGCTTGGGGTGTGTGTGTCTGTGTGTGTGTGGGTGTATGTGTGGGGGGTGGGGGGGAGAACTGCTGACCACTAGGAAAGAAGCCAGTTTATTGCCTCTGATATCGCCAAGGCTTCCTGTGCCTATTCTGAGGGTTACAACCAAAGACATGTACAAGTTGCCAGGAGTGATGGCACACACCTTAAATCCCAGCACTGGAGGCAGAGGCAGACGGATTTCTGGGAGTTTGAGGCCAGTCTGGTCTACATAGCAACTCCCAGGCCAGCCAGGGCTAGAGACCTGTCTTTGTTTGTTTGTTTGGAGGACTGCAGGTTCTGTATCACCGACTTCACTGACAGCGACTCTGCTCCCTCTCCTTAATTTCAAGGCATCGAGGACCTTATAAACCCACCACCAGAAAATTTCCAATCTCAGTTTCCCAACACTATGGAAGAGTCTCATTCCCATGTCAACACTTGGGTGACAGAATCAAGAGTTCAAGGACAAACTCTATGACCCCGTGGCTCCACGCTCATTTTTTAACAACAGATTATGAATAACATAGTTTAGCCTGAAGTGTGATTGACCAAGAGGTCTACCTTCCTCAAAGAGAATTTACATTTTTGAAGAGATTAATTTTATGTGTGTAAGTTTTGCCTGCATGACTGACTGTTCACTCCCTGGGTGCAGTGCCAAAAAAGGCCAGAGGAGGGTGTCCGATCCCCAGGACTGGACTTACAGACAGTTGGGAGCTGCTATGTGGGTGTTAAGACGCCAACCTAGAAATACGGCCAGTGCTCTCAACCATTCAGCCACCTTTCCACCCCCAGCGTTTACATTTTACTAATGCTCCCTACTTCTGAAGTCCTCGACACCAACCTCTAAAAACCTAGTCCCTGGAAGCTGGAGACAACATGATACATTAATTTGGACTAGCAAAAGAACTAATGGTTAGACCAAAGGAAGTTATCAGGACAGTTATCTCAAAAATGGCCAACTGTGATCAGGTCACCAGTACCAACACTGCTAAACTGTTACTAAGTCCCTAAGCAAACACTCCCAGCAGCACCGGTGCAGAGAACTGGACTTCAAGCCAATACCAAGGGTGAGGTCATTTTAACATTAAAACAATATTCATAGTTTTGTGGTTCAAATGGATCAAATGAGTGTGAACCAAACGAAATCCAAGAACCACAGCGTATCGTGGAGTTCTAAAACCAGTACAACAGAACCGGTTAGCACCGTTTTAAACAGGAGACAACAGAGCAGTATTCCCCACCTCGGGGCACAACGCGCAATCCAAATGACTCAAAACAGATACCTGGTCACAAAGGCCAAAGAACTGCACTCCAATTACATGTGCTGCTGGGGATTCATTCGTTACTGGTGGGATTTTTTTTCCTTTAATTTTCGTAGTAGGGCCTTCTGAGGAGCAAGCCTTTCTCAGCTGAAACTAGTTAAGAAAAACGGCCCTGCGTTCATACAGGAGGTTGGTTGGACATCAGCACAGGGGTTGTTACAGCTTCGGGAAGGTTGAGTAAGCGAGTCCTGTGGCTTTGGTTCACACAGTGGGCAAACAGTATAATACCTGTCGGCTAACTGGCCCTGGCTCGGGATGCTAAAAGCGTTCTCGGGTGAACCGGGCCAAAGGTATGAGTGACTCGCACAACCTCGCCTCCACCCAAAGGTATGAGTGACTCGCACAACCTCGCCTCCACCTTTTTCCCTAACTTAAGCCATAGTCACCCGCTACTCAACCCACATAACAAGAGCCTGGCTCTGATCGCTCCAAAGACAACAAGGCGGGGGAGGAG
>CABHPQ010132165.1:61-15955 GCA_902168405.1 Peromyscus aztecus | reverse complement strand
CATTTCCCAAAATGAGAATTCATGACTAAAATCATGTGCTTTCTGCTGCATGATCAAACTACAATAGCTTGAGAATTTTAAATGAATTTAAATGAATGTGGAATAGTTTGGCACTGATGGTGAAAATACATGATCCCCTCAACTAAGTAAGCAAAGAGACACTAAATAAGGATTCAGACCTTTGTCTGACATGGCAACAGATATATTTGCCAGTGAAGCTACCTCTGTTAAGAAAAAATATATATATAACATTCAATTAATAGATATAAGAATTTTTTGAAAGACATTGTATGTAATCATGCTGAATAATTGCAAATTAATTTATTCCCCAAATGCATTTTTTTTTCTGAGTGCATGGTTAGAAGAAAAAAAAGATTCTTTTCAATTATATTTTATGTGAATTTATCTTATCTATTTTCATGGTTAAAGGAAAGTTGTATTTTAGTCTCTGATTTTGTAATTACTATTATTATATTCTAAATTTCAGGCGTGGATTTTCTTTTATTTACAAGCTTAGAAAAATAGGCAGCTAATAGACTTAAAGGCTACCACCTTGAGACAATAAGCTGAACTGTAGATGTTGCAACCTGGGTGTTATTTCCTACAGAGTCTATTATGAAGCCTTGATGCTCAATCACTCAATCCATATCACTAATGCACACGTATTGGATCATGACAAACCTAAAACTATTTGCTATGGGCTAAGGCCTAAGTGCAGAGTAGAGGGGGTGAAAAAAGGAAGAAAAAGAAGGGAAAGCTGTTTGAAATGTAGAAGAAAATAGTTTCCCTTACCAAAGATGAGGCATTCACATATTTATTGATCTCTAGCAGTGTCTAGAATGAAAATGCCTCCCTGGGCAAGATTTCTGCATATCCAGCAGCGGCTTGGTTTTCCATGCATGCTTCAGCTTTATCTTTTATCCTCTTAGATGTTGCTATTTTTGTGTCGGATCCTAAAATGTGATGACAACACGTGAACTTCAGAGACTCTGAGTGGAATCCGGTGTGTGGTATAGACACTCCACACCTGTGTTTCTCTCTGACACAATTACTTAGGCTCTGATCTCTTTACTTCAGCCATGTTAATGATGCTGTATCATCAAGTGATAGCATGATCCAAGACTTGACACTGATTTTCTTAGGGATGGGATCAGTTTCTTATAAAGTTATTACCTTCTGCATTTCCTTCCATTAACTTCATTTTATTTTGACTGTGAGGTTAATTTTCATTAAGCCTGAGTGAAACACTGAAGGGAAAATATAGAATCTGACACCCTCAGCAAGCAATAGAAAAGTGGCAGAAGATTTCACAAGTGTAACAGGGCAACATTGACACCAGGTAAAGCTAAAATTAAAAATAGACTTGGAGCTTGTATAATCAACTAGGATGAAATAATTGGAGTATATCTACTTTATTCAATTATTGGATGAACTGGAAATATATAGTGATAACAATGAATTTAACTATTTTTTTCATTCTTCTACAATTCTATTGTAGATGACAAGATGTATGAATGGAATGTTATATTGACAGCATGAGTTATTATTTATTGAAGGTTATATAATTTGAATTTTTAAAATCAAGAATTCATTAATGACAACTCATCCTATTAGTCCTATTTAAGTTGGAGTTTACAAAGACCTTTTTAGTCTGTCTGTATATATGAATTTTGTTTGTGTGTATATGTGTGTGTGTGTAATACTCTTTCCTTTTAAGTCAAATAATTTCATGTTGGTATGATTTTGGACTGAGATGTCTCTGAATACTGACTGCCCTCAAAAGAATTATTTGTTATGAATCTAACTCATTTACTTTTGAGAATAGAACTTTAAAGGTAAGAAAGTTAGAAAATTTCAGGCACTCTATACCCTCCCTGAAGACATGGTAAGCAAATGAATTTGTCCTTTATGGTGAAGCCTAGAAACAGAAATCAAAGTTGCCCAATTCAAGTGCATATTGGAAATGTTCTGTTTGTTCATTCCTTCTGACATATGGTAAAGGTCTTTCATGTATATTTTAAATGAAAGAACAAGTCATGAATAAAAGTTTCTGGGCTCTTCAGAACAAATATATAACATATTTTGATTTCCAATTTTTCTCTTCCCTCTCAAAATAGATTTAACAATGTTGGGGGTTATTTAAAGTTGAAAGTTCAATTATTAAAAAAAATAAGATCACATCAGTGTCGTTCGGCAATATCAATGTATGAGCATAATAGTAAGCTAAGAAATTAAAAATATGGAAAATTTTATAACAGAATCAATATAGAAAATACTATAGTAAACAGAAATGATATTTTTATTATGAGAATTTTTCCACCTCTCAATTTGTTACAATTAAAACACATTCATAACCTATATTTTTGGTGTTGTTTTGGAATATTATTTCAAGTATGTATGTATGTATATATATATATATATATATATACACATTTATATATACATATTTGTAAGTGGGTAAATACAACCTGATGAAGCTATCTAGTGTGGCTTGTGTATATATATATATATATATATATATGATTTCAGGGCTAACACCTTGGTATTGCATAACCAAATAAGAGGTTCACACTTGAGGAAGACTAATTCTCCCATTTTCAGTATTCCTAAATTGCCTATAATTCTGTGTTTGGGTGTGAAACCCCAGGTGATTTCTTTTTCCATGCTAGCCTGTTTATTGTTATAATTCTTGTTTAGGCAGCTGTATATGGGTAAAACTTCCCTATCATTTCTAGGAGACACAATTTCATAGCCAACTTTCTGCTCCTTTGGTATTTATTTATTTATTTATTTATTTATTTATTTATTTATTTATTTATTTTTGGTTTTTTTGAGACAGGGTTTCTCTGTCTAGTTTTGGTGCTTATCCTGGATCTCGCTCTGTAGACCAGGCTGGCCTCGAACTCACAGAGATCTGCCTGGCTCTGCCTCCCCAGTGCTGGGATTAAAGGCATGCACCACCACCACCTGGCTTCCTCTGGCCTTTATAATCTCCTTCTCTATTCCATAATGCTCCCTGAGGTTTAGGCAAAGGAATTGTGCTATAGATGTATCAATTTGAGCTGGGCATCAATGATCACTTGCTCTCTGCATTTTGACCAGTTGCAGTTCTCTGTAATGGCCTCATCTGTTTCAAAGAGAAGCTTCTTTAATGAGGTTTGAAGGCTACATTTATTTGCGTGCATATGGATAAATATTTAATAATGCAGTTTGAAATACACTGGTTTATTTAAGTGTCTATAGTAGGGTCTCCTCGAAGTCCCCTGAAATCACTAGTCCAAGGTAGTAGAGCCCTGAGTTCCCAGCACCAGGCATGATTTTTCTCTGGTTTAGTGGATCTTAAATCCAATTAGGTAGCTGTTGATTACCACCAAGATATGACTGTCACAGCTGTACCCTTAGGGATATATTACCAGGCTGGTTGTTGTTGAGGTTCATAGCCATCACATCTGAATAGAACTGTGGTTGGTTCCTTCCATTCCTTGGCAGCTTCTATAGCACCTTCCAATATTATAAAATCGAGTGCTTGGGTAGAAGGCTTTGAAATGAAATCCAACTAGGGTTTCTGAATCATATACCTGAAGTGCATGATGGTCTCAGCAATCGGAACCTCCCTTCAATCTCTGGGAGTGAAACCAAGGTCCACAACAATAGCATGCATTGTTATGGAAGTCCCTTGGACTGCCCTGACCATGAGAAAGGGGGGTTCTCATGCCTGGTATTGTGAATTTTGTTAGTGTATGGCTCTTGAGGACAGCATTGTCACTCCAAGCAGCACAACTTATTCTAAACTATATGTGTATTTACATACACATCCACTTATTACATGTAATTTTAAGTGAATAAAAATAATAGGATTTCCTGTGGCCTTTTCATACGCCCTTAAGGTACTTTTTAATAAGAACCTTTTTCCCCTTCTGTACCAACTTCCTCCCTTCCTCCCCAGTTTAAGATCCCTGCCCCCCATTTTTAATCTTTCCTCCTTCTTGTAACTTGTATCCTGATATTCCCCTCTCTAGTACCCCCACCATGGTACCATTTTATTTTCATGATTTTTATAATCCCTGCAGGAAATATGCTGCTATCTGAAGATATGAACCACAGATGAGAGAGGACATATTATATTATAGGGTTAAATCAGTCCATACGATCTTTTTTATTTCTACCTATTTACACAAAAAAACTTTTGATTGAATTTTTCTTTACAGTTGAATAGTATTTTAAGAGTGTACATGTATTGTTTTTCATTATTGATTCATCAGTTGAAGGACATTTAGGTTGTTTCCATTTCCTAGTTATTGTGAACAGAGCAACAGTGAACGTTGCTAAACAAGTATCTGTGAAGTAGGTAGGATGTTTAGTCCTCCACTTAACACATGCTTGGGGGTTGTATAACTAGGTAATAACTAGGTAATATGGTAAATTAATTTTCAGCGTTTTTTTTTTTTTTTTTCAGAGATCCACACTGATTTTCACAGTGGCTGGACTAGTATGCATTCCCACCATCAGTGAATGAGTGTTACCTTTCCCCTACATACTTTCTAGCATGTGTAGTCAGTTGTTTTGATGATCTCAGCAATTCTTAGTAATAAGAAATCTCAAAGTTGTTTTGATGTACATTTCCCTAATGGCTAGAAATGAGAGACGTTTTTGAGAACTTTCTCAGCCCTTTTTATTTCTGAATTCCCTTCAGGTCTGTGCCCCATTTGTTCAATGGGTTTTTGTTCTTTTGCCTTTTCTTTCTTTGTTGAGCTGTAGAGTATTGCCCTGTAGTCTCATTGTCTCTTCATTTGCTCTTGGTGTTAGAGTAATACTGGCTCCGTTGAGTCAGTTTGGGAGTGCCCCAAATATTTCTGATTCTGGTTATTAATCCTCGGTCAGATGTAGCTAGCAAAGATTGCCTTCCACTCTGTGTGCTTCCTCTTTGGACAGTTGGTTTTTTCTCTAGCCATGCAGCAGTTTTTTTTAGTTGTATGAGATCCCACTTGTCAGGTGTTAATCTCACTTCCTGGGTGAAGGGAGTCAGGGATTACTTTCCTACACCTGTGTCCTCCAGAGAATGGCTTATGTTTTCTTCAATAAGTTTCAAGTTTCAGGTTTCGCATTGAGGTGATTCGCATTTGATGATTGTTTTTGTATAAGTTGATAGATATGCATCTGATTTTATTTTTCTACATGTGAGTATACAGTTTTTCCAGCATTATTTGTTGAAGATGACATCTTTTCTCAAGTGTATGTTTTGACTTTTTTTTTTTTTTTGATGTTGTCAAATATCAAATGGCTGTCTGTAAATGTGTTTCTTTTGGGACTTCTATTTTTCCCCATTTGTCTAAATATCAGTTTTGTGCCATTACCATTCTGTTGTTCAAATCTCAGATGGTCTTTTAATAAAAAACAAAACAAAACAAGACAAAAAACCAAAACAAACAAACAAAAAACAGAGAAAGCTGAAAGAACAGAGAAGGAGAGCAAGCCTCAGGCAACCTCACCTCGCCAACTTTTCAGTCTGAAAAGCCTCTGAATCCTCCCATGAAATGATCTCAGTTGAATTGCCTTAGTTCCTGTTTCCTGCCGCCTTGTATGCCTTTCTCAGTCCTGGTTCCTGTTTCCTGCCGCCTTGTATGCCTTTCTCAGCCCTGCCCTCACTCCCCGTCTTCAATCCCAGAAATGAACAGCAGGGTTGAGAAAGGTATACATGTGTGCTTCCCAGTACTGGGATTAAAGGTGTATACCACCACTGCCTGGCTGTTTTCAGTGTGGCCTTGAACTCACAGAGATCCAGAGGGATCTCTCCCTCCCTGAGTGATAGGATTAAGGGTGTGTGCCACCACTGTCTGGCCTCTATGTATAATCTAGTAGCTGGCTCTGTCCTCTGATCCTCTGGCAAGCTTTATTGAGGTACACAATATAACACCACACCATACTATTTTTATTACTATGAGTTTATAATGTGTCTTAAAATCTGGAATTGGAAATCTCTCTAGCATTATATTTTTGTTCAGGTTTCATTTTGGTATGCAGGGTTATTTGTGGTTACAAATGAATTTTAGGATACTTTTTCTATTTATGTGAAGAATGACATTGAAGAATGATTGTTATTACATTGAATCACTAAACACCTTTTTGTAGAATATTCATTTCACCATATTAATTCTACCAATCTATGAGCATGGGGTGTCTTTCTATTGTCTAATGTCTTTATCGATCTCTTTCATCAGATATCTAAAATTGTCGTTGTAGAGGTCATTCACATCCTTGTTTCAGTTTATTAATAGATACTTTATTTTCTTTGAGTCTATTGAAAATGAAAGGGTAGTTTTTAAGATATAGAAAAATAGAAACAGAAGATCATTATCCAAGCTCACTCTATGAAGCCAGTATTGCTATAAGACCAAAATCAAGTAAAGAGACAACGAAGAGACTACAGGGCAATATTTCTGATAAACACAGATTCAAAAAATCCACAATAAAATATTTACAATAAACACTAACTGGGTGGCTTAATTAATAGAAACTCATTTGCTTTCGGCTTTGGAGAATGGAAAGCTGTGGTTAAAATGCTGGTGGAACTGTTTTATTTTTGTTAGTTTTTTTGTCCAGCTTTCAGATGACTACTGTCTAACTGTGTCCTCAGATGGCCTTTTCATGAACAAGGTAAGGAAAGGGACTTGTTGGTGTCTCTCTCAACCTGTCTTATCAGACTAGAGACCTGTCCCTAAGGCTTCATTTACCTGTTATGTCTTCCCTAAAGTCTCCAGCCCAGCGTAAGTCACATCAAGGTTTGTTGCTTTGACAATAAATTGATGATAAAGAAGTGGGCAAATCTCAGTGGATTACAAATGCTTTTCTTAAGCCTATCACATACAAAAGAAAGAAGAAATCTGGTTCACTAATGTTGTAAAAACAGAACTTCTCAGATGCTGAATAGGAATCAACACTTTTGTAACTGAAGACCTGATTCGCAGTTCACCTCAAGACCTGAGAACTGTATGAAATCTCAACACAGACATTTCCAGGGTGACTTGGTTTACTTCTCAAATGATTTGGAGTAGGCCAGTATTTTACATAAATGTGCACCAAATTTCAAAATATGAGGTATAAATAGTCCTGTGTCAGAACATTTCATAATAACCACATTCCATCCATGTTGCAAAACTCAATGTAGCAAATGCCAGTTAATTTCCCCCCCCCCCTGTATATAGCTTTTTATGCCCCCCACAGGTTGGAAAAGCTTGTATCTGAAATATTGTCTCCAGGAGCTATTTGCCACTTTCCTTATCAGATTCTGGTGGGTCGGCTAAGATGTTTTTTTCTCTTAGAAAATGTGCCTGTTTTAATTGATTTTAACAGATGATTGAAGCAATTAAATGATTATCATGTGCTTTACCCTAGAGGTAGTAGTACCCATCTGAAACAGTGACCAGAAAGTTTGATTTCTTTCTTTTCTTTTGAGTTTTTATTTCTATCCACATAAACATGTTTTCAGTTGACAAGGCTACGTTAAAACTATCACATCCTTTATAGTGACCTCATTAGAGTTTCTTAGCTATAAAACCTGCAAAAGCAGACTGAGTGTGCTAGTGGGTTTTCTAATTGAGCAAAGATTGTTTGAAACATCTTATCCCTGACTATCCTCAGGACTGTGCTCTTTCCTTTCTTACTCAAATGAAAACTTTCCGTTGTCTTCTTCCTCCTGTTCTTTTTATCCACCAGCAGATTTTAGTAACCTCACATCCTAAGTATTGTTTAAAGTCACTGATTTTTTTTTTCCATTGAGCCTTCTAACTCTCAAGATGAATTTATCTTATCTATCATTCAAGTGATGATAATGGTCCTAAATAATCTCTTGTAATCATACTTGATGTGTGATCAAAGCATTTTTCTATATTCTGTAGATTATGCCCCTCCCATACAGATTAACAGTACATAAACACACCGCTATAGTTTGAGGAGATTTGTGTGTATATTTAACAACTTTAAATCTTTTTTTCCCTTGGCTGAATTGATATCCAAGCATCTGTACCAAAGGCTTCACTTTAGTTTGTAATGTAAATATTTTATTTAGTATGATGGTAAATTTTAATTTATTACTTTACCTCTTTTAAAATTAAGTTCATAGACTGACATTAAGTGCCAAGGACCTGAGATAAATGGTGTTGTGTAGATGTAAAATAAAGAGACCTTCGGAGTATTCTTTGGACACTTCCTTCGTTTGTAGTTAAGTAGCAGGAAGTACTTAATATGGCAAGATCATAAGTAGAGCCAAGACTTTGTAGCAAATAATAACTCACTGTTAAGCTTTTAAATAATTTTTGAATAAAGCAAGGTAAAGCAATGGAAAAATCTGAACAAACATATTTGTTTGATTTACATTTTTCAGTGAAAATACTTTTGGTTTTGGGTATTTATTCATTAAGAGAGCATGCCTGTAGTGTGCAGCAGGCCTTGGGTTCAATTCCCAGCATCAGAAATGAATAGATAAACAAATCAACAATCACTTGACTGATTTCCTTCACATAGGGTATCAAGGATAGGTTCAGGAAAGTTAGCTAGAAAGCCTTTGGTCCATTAGTGTGAGAAATAATAGCAACTATTTTAGAGAGTTGACAGTGTTGCTGAAGAGGAATTAGTGCCTTTGTGAAATGATGGGAAAATGAGGTTCTAATTCATACTGGCTGGTAGAACATGAAGAAGAAGAAGAAGAAGAAGAAGAAGAAGAAGAAGGAGGAGGAGGAGGAGGAGGAGGAGGAGGAGGAGGAGGAGGAAGAGGAGAAGAAGGAGAAGCAGACATTGAGAATGACACCATTCCTAGGACAATTGCTCAATAGGTTTGGGCATAAAGATGATTAAAATTATTATTTACTGTGAGGAATTTGAGGTAATCTTAAGGTAATCAAGTATTTGATATGAAATAAAATAAATATGTGAGAGTAGAGAGTACAGAAGAGCAAGAAATATTTTAGTTAAAAATATTAATGTGTGTATATGCATTTATCTACTCCATATGTTGAATGATGCAAAACAGGCAGAGAAAACATTTCAAGTCACAGGAAAGTGGATTATATTTATGTTTTCATGGCTCCAAAGTAAGTTAATTTTATATAAATATGGACTCATATTTTTGTTAGCACCAATATGGTGCTAACAGTGCAAAATATCATCTCTTGGGAGGTGACATCATTGATATGCATGGTAGATTGAATCTGGCTGATTAGAATAATATAGATGTAATGTCTCTTGCTGGATTTTATATCATTAATCCATTATAAGAACAAATGTTCCCACTTTGATAATTAAATACAGTGACTATAGGTTCTTATTTTAGAGCACTATTAAAGATTATAATCATGATTAAAAGAAAATAAAAGTTACATTTAGATGGAACTACAACAGAATTGAAAAAAAAATCAGGAACTTTAAAAATCCTAATGAGTTATTTGTGGTTACCAAGTTAGTATTAATGTTTAAAACAGAGGCTTGATGTTCTATGACTCAAGGTTGGTCACAGTTAGATAAATGGAAAAATCATTCCATGCCACACTTAAACTTTATGGAGCCTTTTGTAGTATCCTTTATCCAGTTTTAGATTTTATGTCCGTCATAGTAATTGTTCTCCTGCAAAGATACAGTAAAAGTAGAGCACTAGGCATAAGTGTGTACATCGTATTTAAAAGGCTTTGTGGGAATCACATTGCTCAACAAATATAGTATATGACACTTCTCCTATAAATTATTCATGACCAGAGGAGTGCTGAATCATTTGCTGTACTCAGCAGGGGGGCACTTCCACTGTGCTGCATAAGGGATCATTGCAAATTTGTAACTGGAAATGTAAATTTGGAGCTGCACAGCCTTTTCATTTTCTCTGTGTTTTCATAACCATCTTACTGCCTAAAGGATGCTAGAGATTTGAGGCACACGGGTCGCCACTCACAGACAGCAATGAGTTGCACATACTACCCTGGCAACAAAGCACATCATATTGGAAACAAAATGAACCAAGTCTTTCCACTCTGAAGTACTTTACATGTTAGTTCTTGCCATTGAATTTCTTAAAGCAGATTCTATTAAAATGAAAGCAAGCAAGAAAAGAACCTTGGGAATGATGGGACAGAAAAGGGGTTCAATATCCTTCCCCGAAGTTAATAGTTTCCCACTTGCAAAGAATCCAGAATGAATTGATAGTAATCTTTGATTTGTTCTAGATTCTATAATATTGTAACAATGTCATTAACCACCTGTTATAAATATAAATATATATATTTCTGTAGTTATAAAACATTAATTTTATAATATTCTTTATGTCTGCCACTTTGTGAACACATTTTCTTTTTTTTATGAACACATTTTCTTAGAGGAGAAATTTCAACTTCATAAAGCACTACTGCCTATTAAAATGGAAAGGAAAAATGTGAGTTACTTCTAAAAATTAAAATTTTAATGGCTATAACAAAAAACCAGGACACTGATTTTAAGTTTTTTCTTATTTTAGCAAATATAAAATATTTATTAAAATATATTATTGAAATTATGAAAAATATTTGACAGATTTAGATATCAACATGTCTTATATTTTCTACTTAAATTCAGACTAACGAGACATATGTCAAGGACTCAATAGCTATGTGTCACCAGAGGCTACCAGATTAAATGCAGAGTTAAAGAAAGGTAATATGCCACATCCCCAAATGGTAATTACCATACTAGATATGTACAAATTTAGAAGGAAAAGTCAGGATCATAGGTTTAGAATCTACATTTTGCAATAAAAGGAGAGAGGTTTACTAGCCAAGAGCACACAAAGAGAGGAATTCTTCAAGGAGAAAGGAGAACATAAACATATGTACAGAAATGTCAGTCTCACAGGTGACAACCAAATTTCAATGAGAATTTTACTATTCAATAGCAAGATAAGTAGAGATTTGCATCACCCATAGATGTAGAAAGGGCAGCACACAGGACAGGAGTGATGGAAGGTAGTTGGAAGTGGGAGCTCTTGGAGGAGGTAAAGGGAAGGGAAAAGTGGTATGTAGCTAGAGTTTTCCTGCCTGGCCCACAGTCAGGACAAATCTCTCTCACCTGCCAGTCCCACAGTCGCTCAGACCCAATCAAGTAACACAGAGACTTATATTGTTTACAGACTGTATGGCTGTGACAGGCTTCTTACTAACTGTTCTTATAGCTTAAATTAATCCATTTCCATAAATCTATACCTTGCCACATGGCTCGGGGCTTCCCGGCATCTTCACATGCTGCTTGTCCTGGCGGTGGCTGGCAGAGACTCCCTCCGCCTTCCTGTTCTTTTAATTTTCTCTGTTAGTCCCACCTATACTTCCTGCCTAGCCACTGGCCAATCAGTGTTTTATTAGCAACACATTTGCCATACAGAACATCCCACAGCAGTGGTATAATTATACTATAATCTAAAGAAGAAAATAGAAAAATGAAAAAGAAAAGACAATAATGAAAAAGCTTTTTAAAATAAGAAAAAAGTCCTCATAAGTTAATGAATAAACTCTTATGAGGAGTTCATAAGTATACTTTTACTTAATTCCACACCCCCACCCCAGTTTTTAGAAATAGTTATCTGGGTCCCAGCCCCTACTGTAGCCAGGGTCTTTGCTGATGTCTGTGATGAAGGTTACCACTGAAGTCTATGAAGATCTTGTGGTCTGTGCTTCTGCCTGAGGCCACATTGGTGTCCATTAAGCCTTGTTGCCTACAGGGGCCGTATTGATGTGGGTGGCCTGCATTGCCTCCTGAGGCCATGGTGATGTCCCTGGTCTACACTTTCTCTGAGATCCTTTCTGGGTCCCTGGTCATTAGGGGGCTGTGTTTGTAGTCTGTGCTGTCAACCAAAACCAAATGGAGGCCCATGATTCCTGTTCCCTCTAACTGTGAAGAGCAAGGAGACTACTTTTACTGTGATATTGATGACACCAGACACACATTTGAGAAAAGAGAGACATGGAAGGCTTTTGTGACAACCTCTACTCCTCACCCCCAAACCACCCCCTAAAAGTACTAGCCTAGACAGGAAGCCGCCAAAAAGAACTCTTGAAAAGTGTGTCAGAGATGCTGAAGTGTAGCTCTCCACAATTGATGGCTTCTGACATACCTTTAAATAATAATATGTTTATGGTAAGATGATATTTAAACTTTCCATCATGTCTTTTTAAAACAATTTGTGTCAATGTTTCCGATTTTTTCTGAAATGTTCATTCATGGTTCAATTCTGTAACTACAGAATGAAGAGATTGCAAAACATAATAGAGTCAATATACTAAGCATTAACACACATTATTTTCTCAGAAAAAAGTAAGAACACTTTACTACTTTGAAATATCATTTACTATTTCATAAGGCAAGCATTGAGTCTGGTCTTATTTGTATCAACTAAAATTTGCATCCCTTTTATTTGGAGGCCTAGTCTTATCTACTACACCTGAAATATTCAAGAAGAAATACCCATATAATAATTTATTTCTTTTTAATTTTTTAAAGATTTGTTTATTTTATTTGTACGAGTGATTTTTCTTCATGTATGCCTATGTAAAACATGTGTGCCTGGTGCTCACAGAAGTTAGAAGTGGGTATTGAATTTCTTAGAACTGTAGACAATGAATTTTTTGTGAACCACATGGATGCTAGGTATCAAAGAAAATCCTCTGCAAGAGTAACAAATGCTTTTAACTGTTGAGCCATCTCTTCAATCCCAACTGCAGTAATTTCATAAACTAAATACTACCATATATGAAGATAGATATCAACCCCAATAAAATAATAGTGGAGGATTTTAATATCCAAGTCTCCCCAATAGAAATGTCATCTTGAGAAAAGACTAAATAGCAGCAGCTGACCTAAATGACATCATATATTAAATGGATGCAACAAACATCTATAGAACATTCTGTGTGAATATTGAGTTGATTCCCTCCTTCAACAATGGCACTGGGCATTAAATTCAGGTTACTGAGTTGCATGACAAGTGCTTTACTTGATGAAACACTTTGTTGGCCCTATCTACATTTATAACCAAAGGCAGGTTATCTTTTGTACTATATTTTCAAAGATGCTTGTATAGTAAACAGCTTGGGATACTATAGAATTGTGTCTACCTCTGGGGCATAAGGCAGATTTATCACCTGAACAGTATAGTATGATTTTGCTCAAGTTCAAATTTTGCAAGTTGCTAACTGTAGCCTTAGAAGATTGGTGGTTCCCTAAAATCAGAGCTGCTCAGCTATGAACACACACCCTGTATCCATCATCTACCTGTATCCATGGATGAAAGGTCGCTGGACTCTGACTGCAAAGGGTGGTACTGTTAACAAAAGGGAATTGCTGAGATTATGCTGTGATGAAACAAATTATTATATATCTAAGACTGTAATATGCTAATAAATTAACTTGTTTGCTTGAAAATAGCATAAAATTCCAAATCTGATAGACGCGTGAAGGTTTAGTGTCATTACGCAGATTTCTTTTGAAAACTCAATATTTACTTCTGTCTCTAGCTACATCAAGCTGTGCTGGTCAGCTTAGTGAGTATGAACTCTAGGTGGCAACTCCTTTAAAATAAAGACAAAGAGATTACAAACTGAATTCTAGATAGGGGAAAGATTCTCATTCAAGACTGCTTCAAAAAAATAAGTCAAATTCCTTGGAATAAATCTCAACAAGAACACGAAAGTCTCTGGACTGAAAACCTGAAAGCCCTGAAGAAGTTGAAGAAGACACCAGAGAATGGAAAGACCTCCCTTCTTATTGATGAGAAGAACTAGTATTATGAAAATAGCTATACTAGGTGTCTTTTGAAGTTGTACTACATGAATTTTGCATTATGATATGACTACAAGCCTACTAGGGACAGGAAATGGAATGTGATTGTTTGAATAAGAATGGCTCCCATTGACTCATATATCTGAATGTTTAGTTACCAGGAAGTAAAATTATTTGAAAGGATTACAAGGATTAGAAAGTGTGGTCTTGTTGGAGGAAGTGCATCAGTGGAGGTGGGCTTTGAAGTTTCAAAAGCCCACACCAGACCCTGTCTTTTTCTCTTTGCAGGCCTATAGATCACAATGCATCTCTTAGCTACATCATGCATGCTGCAATGCTCCCTGTAAAGATGAAAATAAAGACTAAGCCTGTGAAACTGTAAACAAGCCTGTATTATAACAGTTGCATTGGTCATGGTGTCTCTTTAAAGCAATAGACCATTAAGTAAGACAGCTAGTGTCGCTATTTTCATAATAATTTATTTTTTAAATCTCACCAAGATTGATGTCCTGATTTGTATTTATTTATTCTTTTCTCATATATTACACCCCCCCACTGTCTCCCCTCCCTCCATTCCTCTTAGTCCCTCCCCCTGACCTCCCCTCTCTCCTAGATCTACTCTGCTATTGTTTCGCTTCAGAAAAGACCAGGCTTTCCAGGGATATCAACCGAACATGGCATAACAAGTTATAATAACACTAGACACAAACCTTCATATCGAGGCCAGTAGGAAGAAGGTGTCCCAAGAGCAGGTAAAAGAATCAGACAGCCCCTGCTCCCACTTTTAGGATTATGAGAAGAATACCGAGCTACATAACAATAGCATATATGCAGAGGACCTAGATCAAACCCATACAGACTCCCTTATTATCATGTCAGTCTCTGTGAACCCCTATGAGCCCTGATTAATTGATTCTTTGACTGTGTTCTTGTAGTGTCTCTGACCCCTTTGACTCCTACAATCCTTTCTTCCCCTCTTCTGTGGAGCTCCTTCAGCTCCACCTAATGGTTGGCTGTGGGTCTCTGCATCTGCTCCTATCAGTTTCTGGATGAAGCCTCTCTGATGATGATTGGGCTAGGCTATAGTCTATTAGTATAGCAGAATATCATTAGGAATAATTTCATTCAATCTTTTTTCCAGTCATGTTTGGTTCTATCTTAGGTGTCTGGGCTATCCAGCCTCTTCTTGGCTATCCAGACAGTTTCTTGCATGGGCTCCCTCTTGTGGCATGGGCTTCAGGTTGGACTAGTCATTGGTTGGTCATTCCCACAAGTTCTGCACCGTCGCTACCCCAGCATATCTTGCAGACAGGACAAATTAGAGGTAGAAGGCTTTGTGGCTCCGTTGATGTACCAGTCCCACCAATGAAAGCCTTACCTGGTTACAGAAGATGGGCAGTTCAGGCTCCATAGCCCCTTTACCAGAATTCTTCACTAGAGACATCTTCATAGATTCTAGGCAGTTTCGATTGCATTAGGTTTCCATCACCACCTGGAAATGCCCCCCGATTCCGATGTCTCTCCCAGTACTCTCTCCCCATCCCACCTTTAGCCTGGTCCCTCCTGTTCCCATCCCTACCTGCCCCTAGTCCACCTGTGAAATCTATTTTACTTCCCCTTCCCAGGGAACAGAATGCAGTCTAAGGTGCCATATTTAGGAGTATCAAAGTGTAGTCTTTACAGATTCTTTCTCCTGAAATATTTAATTTTTTCATGATTTTATTCCTTTGAACACATTCAGGAAATATCATATTATCTTCTATTCCTGGGAATGGTAAAACACAGGTTGGGAAAATGTATATATATTCATTCCTTGGAGAGTCTCCAGAAGCCAGGTCTGACTGGAATGAAGCTTCAGGTGAACCCAGCAGCTTATATCTGCAGAGAATAGTTTGCCATGGACGGACTATACACCACCTGGCTTATAGCAAAGACATCCTCAGAAGTGGGTGAAGACAGCAATATACAGCCCCAGACTGGACACCTGTCAAAGTAATCCTTCCTCAAGCAGCAAAAATAGCTCCTTAAGCTGAAGTTACAGCTTCAACTGTATTTCTCTCTCTCTCTCTCTCTCTCTCTCTCTCTCTCTCTCTCTCTCTCTCTCTCTCTCTC
>CABHPQ010132162.1:0-12895 GCA_902168405.1 Peromyscus aztecus | reverse complement strand
AAAAAAAAAATCTTTCCTTCCTTAAGCTGGGTCTTCTCAGATGTGTGGGCTCAACGTTGAGAAAAATAACTCCTACACCTTCCCAAACGCTATTCATTTTTGTTATTCTTCCTCCTCGGTCCTCTGGCCATGCCTACGATCTTGAAACCCAAATGCCAACTATTAAACTATTTGAAGAAGGCTGTAGGAGTGACTCAGTAGGTAAGAATATTTGTTGTGCACGCATGAGGATCTGAGTTCAAACACAAGGGCACACATGAGAAGCCATAGCTGTCTGTGTCTGCAATCTTTGCACTTGGGGAGGCAGAGACAGGAGGAAGGATTTGCTTGGATGCTGGCGGTCAGGATATCTCCAGGGTCGGTGAGAGCCTGTCTTGATGGTCCAAAGTAGACAACCGATGTTCTCCTCTGGCCTCCACATGAATGTACATGTGCACACATATGCAAATGACTCATAGGGAGGATAGATTGTTCAAAGTTATTGCCAACCATGATCTTTCTAGATCATTTTTTTTGCAGCCTTTGTACCACCAGAGTCTCATGAGGAAAATCTGTGAGAATTATCCTCTCTCTTTCTCTCATCGTACAAACCAGAAGATTGTGTTCTTTGTGACTTGCCCAAGATCACACAGCCTGTGAGGAGAGAACCACATTTTGTTGACGTCAAGCTCCATAGCTGTTATAAATGATACATCACTGCTTCTGGGTAGGATTTCTGCAGGGATGTCACGTGATTGTTCAGATGGCATTTATAGATGGAAAACAGAGCAAGTTTCAGGGATATCTGCCCTGGACAAAAGAACATAGTGAATCTTTGGTACCTCTTGGGACCTGTGACTTGGAAATGCCTGTCATGAGTCTGGAGGTACCATTTCCTCTTTTGCTGTTTTAAAACCTGCCCCGCACTGCGGGGCACTGACGGACACAGTCTGGGACTGTTGCATACTGGTGAGAGCAAGTGTGAACAGGTCTGTTTTGTCTTCTGGCTCCTGTGGACCAGGGTAAGGAAACCAAAGTGCCCAGTTTGTCCCAAACCAGTGGATGCTAGGTTAAGCACTGAAGTTACTTCCCAACTAGGTCCTCACGACCCCAACAGCGAGGAGTAGAACCCCCTGAGATTTTTCTCTGGCCTCTACTGTTTCCAGTTCTCCAGCCCTGGGGCTTTCACTCAGGCGGGTTTCCAAAGCTTGCATGGAGGCTGAGGGTGCTCAGGAGACGCTGAGTCCAGTACTGAACCCCAGAAGGCAAAGACACACTGTTTGGGTGGCATTGGAGCCCAGTCCTACATCTTGTCTTCATCCAGAGCTGTGACTGACGTCAGAGCAGAGGGGTACATGTGGGTGTGGCAGGGTGGCTCCTGGGTAGCTTTCAGACCATGGCTTCTAGGCTGCCGACACAGCAGAACTGACCACTGGCTGGGTGTTCCTGCGCAGGAAAATGACGCACAGATTTCTTTCTGCTGCTAGGTCCTCACAAGAACTTTTCGTTTTCTGAGAATCGAGGGGACAGCCCCTGGGGTCTCGTGTCAGAAGAGGAGGCCAGGCAGAGTTCTTATGTTAATAAATTTTGTTCTTTGACAATTTTATATACATATATAATATATTCTGGTTAACCATCTCCCAACCCCCTACTCACCCTCCGTGCCTGCCCACACCCTTCCTCCTCACAAATCTCTCCCATATTCATGACTTTTTGTTTTGTTTTCTGTCCCTCGGAGTTTAACTAGGGCCATCTGTGTGACCCTGGGTTTGGAACTCTCCAGCAGAGTCCTGTTGCGCTCGCTAGGTAGACAACCAGACGGGATGCTTCTCCCTCTCCCAGGATCTGTTTAGCTGCTAAGGGATCAGCAGTATGTGGCAGGGCCCCCGTGAGCCCCTTCCTGGAGGTGGCGAGGGGGTGGGGATTCTCGATGGCCACACATCATAGAAAGGAAAGGAGGTGGGTTCATGGAGAAGGAAGTCAGGGAATTCTGTTTGGTAAGGGTGTTCACAGGAACCGTGGTAGAACTAAAGAAGAAGAAAGGCTCATCTTCCGCGATGGGATTTTGAATGTTTTCCGGAAAATATAGTGAACATGACCAAATAATCTTCGGAGGGTGAAGAGAGCAGGATCCATGACACTGACCACATCTTGGTTAATCGTAGAAGTGGGAGTGGGGTGCCGGGAATCCATTTGTTCTCAAGCTTCTGGAAGCTTCTAAGTGCTTTCCTTGTGTGCTGTCCCAGAGCTCCTGGCATTAGCTACTTGTTTTTTCTGACACAGCAGTTAACCCTTTCCTGGCCAGTTAACAGTGTATGGTGTTCACCCTGCACGTGGCAGTTTTGTGGTTCTGACCCCTTCAGAACCCTAGCAGGCACAGGCCACACAAAGACTTCTGAAGTTAGCCATTCTCCCGATGGACTGATTTCCTCCTCTTGTGGGAAGAATAGCTCTCTTTATTCCCAGGAAATGCATCTTGCCTTGAGAGCAAACAGCACAAGCTCATCTTCCTTTAGGGGGTATTAAATTGCACCCCCACCCTCTATTTGTGGCCTTTCTGTATTCTTAATTTTAAGGCCTTAAAATTAGCAAAAACTTGTACTTTTGTTGACTACCTTTCTCAAGTTCCAATGGACAGACTGGGTGTTAGTGGGCCTTCTCTCCAAGAGACCCCATGGAGGCTGGGGAATGGAGGCAGAAGCAGGTGGGTCTTTGTGAGCTTAAAGGAAGCTTGATCTACATAGTGAGACCATGTCTTAAAAGTGAAAACAAAACCTTCAAGAGACCCTGTGGTTTCTACTCTGATTCCCTGTTTCTCTTATCATTACTTCACTGATATAGGACTACGGGGTGCTAGGGGTTGGTCCCTCTGGTCATGCCTGTCTAGGCTTCCAGTTTGTCAAGCCTTTGCTCCATGATTGCCTTTGAATACCTTCACATAGATTTAAACATGTTGACCTTATGTAGCTGCCTTGGATAGAGGGCTGCCCTGAAATAAATGAAGACTTTACTGCTGGAAATGAACTTTTAGAAATATTCACCTGGGAATCAAAAATGCTCTCTTTAAGAAATGGATAGACCTACATATGCATCCACAAGAATTGAGATGGGACAGGCAAAGAAAGATCAAATTCACATGGGTTTTCTCTGTCTCTCTCTCTATGTGTGTGTCTGTATCTCCATCTATCTGTCCATCCACAGGCCAGAAGAGGATGTCAGATTCCTTGGAGCTAAAGTTAGGTGATTGTGAGCTGCCAGATGTGGGTACTGGGGACCAAACTCAGGTCCTCTTCAAGAGTAAAGTGCTCTTGACTATAGACTCATCTCTCTAGCCTCTCACATAGGTTCTTAAACCCCATCCCTGAACATGCACAGTTAGGAATGGGAGGAGATCATGCCTCTACGAAGCATGGGAGATGAGAGCTAGGCTCCTAGGACACACTCTTGAAGCAGATGGTAGCAGGGATGTCTTGCCACTGGGAAGTGGTGTGTGTGTGTGTGTGTGTGCTTGCCTCTGAGTGTATGTGAATGGAAAATCATATTAAAGTATTAAATATGGTCAGTATTTAAAATCCCATAACCAGACACAATTCCAGTGGTTTTATTACTTTACATGTGGTTGTATATTACATTGGTATTAAAAAATTTAAGGAGTTTTAGGTCATCTCCCTGTAGTGTGTGGCACAGAAGAAACTCTTGACACTTGCCAAATGAGGAGCTTGATCAGCATACCTGGAAACTAGTGTGGTTCCAGCCTGCAATCCAGAAATGGAAGTGGTCACGCACTCAGATGTGGGCATCTCCCTGCATCTCCCCGTCCAGTAAATGGCAAGTTCTGGGTGGAGACAGTTTTAGGACAAGATATCCACTCTGGTTTCTGCTTTTCTCTTGTTATTGATCAAGCTGCAAGTTCCAGACTTTGGGAGTGATAGAGAGAGAGAGTAGTTAGAGTCAGGTGAAGTAGAACCCCACTTCACCAGCTATATGACTTAGGGTCTCACTTCTTGCCGATCCACTGTGAGGGATGGATGAGACAACATGGAGTGAGCCCTTCACCGAGCCAGTTCTTAATGGACACCATATGGTCCCGTTGATCACCAGTGCCTTGTGGGCCTGCTTCTACGTCCCATCGCCTGTTTGCAATGGACTTCATTATCTCTGGATGTGGCATAGGAACTTCAGCAAACAGGTCTATCTTCTTGTCTCCAGACCTGCCCCAGGCGTACTTCGGATCCGGCATCTTTCTCCCCCTCCCATGGATTTCCTCCAGCTGGAAGCCAAAGGCAGTTCTTGTATCCCACTCATCACTTCAGAATTCACCTTTAACCAATTGCCAGTTGTCTTAGTTAGGGATTCTGTCGCCATGAAGAGACACCATGACCATGGCAAGTCTTATAAGAGAAAACATTTAATTGGGGCTGGCTTACAGTTCAGAGGTTTAGTCCATTATCAACATGGTGGGACATGGCAGCATGCCGGCAGATGTGGTCCTGGAGAAGGAGCTGAGAATTCTACATCTGGATTGGCAGGCAGCAGAAGGAGTCTGTGTTCCACACTGGGTGTAATTTGAGCACAGGAGACCTCAAAGCCTGCCCACCAACCCAGGAGATACACTTCCTCCAACAAGGCCACACCCCCTAATAGTGCCACTCACTATGAGGGGCATTCTTTTTTTCAAACTACCACATGAGTTTTCACAAGTATGATTTCTGGAATCTAGGTAAAGTCTTGAGCTGTCCGATCCACCCATAGTACCAATGCCCAGTCCCTTCTTTCTCCTCCTGCTTGGATTGCTGTATTAGCCAATCAAGTTCCAAGGAGCCCTCCCCGTTGCTCCCCAATTCTTGAAGAACTAGGAACAGAACTTACTGACCATGCTCATCAGTTTCCTGTCACTGTCACACAGACAGACAGACGCCCACTTGCCCGCCCGCCATCCACGAGTTACACTTACATTTATACAGTCAGGGGTGATGGTGTAGACCAATCATCTCAGCACTACGGGGGCTGGGGGTGCAGAAGCAGGAGGATGGCTGTCTAAAGTCAGCCTGGCTTACATAGTGAGTTCTAGGTTAGCCTGGTTAGGTTAGAGAGTGAGATCCTGTCTCAAAAGGGGAGGGGGGAGGTAAAACTGCTACACAGTTCTCATAACCCGGGTGGTTCTTGCGGTGTATTTTCTATTCCCTTTTCATTTTATTGGTAAAACAACAAAGCTGGTCATAGCTCCAGTGTAGGCAGGGACCTGTACTTTGGATAACACCATTAGATGATTCTCAGTCCTCCGAGCAATCATTGGATCCTTATGTTTCTGAATTTCCTGGAAGTCCCTCTGGGCTCCTCCTGTTCATGAATTATTCCAGGAAATACCTTCTCTTCATACAGCATAAGCCTTCAGTGTCATGCAGCTCTCACATCTCTGGCTATTGTGTTGTAGAAATTGTTAACGAGACATTTCGTAAAGTGTTTGCTTAGGGTTTTGTAACAGGAGAATTTGCTTTTATTTATCTTATTTACCAGAAGAAATTGTGTTATGCTGATCACTTCCATATGTATTTTTAAAGCTTCTTGGCTGGTGTAAAAATTTTTTTTCTTTAAGTTACAGGGCTATTGTATTCAAATGAAAGGAACAATCATAACAGTAATAATTAGGAGAGCAATAAGTTTTGGTTTCCATGCAAATGAGCATAATTGCAAAAGGACTGAGTTTTTGTAAATGAATTTTGAAACTTTGGTGGAAGAACTTGGAAGATAAATATCCTAAAAGCTAAAGCAGATGCAATCTGTATATGTAAATGAGATCAATTAATTTTAGCAGGCAAATGAGAAAAATCAATGATTTTTCAAAATCTAGTAATTTGGTTAACCATTAGTTTCATTAGTCTTTATGTTCTAAACTTAATTATTCAAATATAGAAGCAGATTGAAGTATAATTTACGGAGAGCCCGTCCTTAAGTTAATTACATGCAAGCCTTCCCCAACAAATAGCTGACGATGAAGTTATAAATGCTCTGTGCGGAGCGTGGAATCCTTTGGTCATGGCTTGTTTGGGTTCAACTTGGGTGACAGTGTGGAGCAAGAGTCTCCTGGGTTAGACTAACAGAATTAGAACCTCTGCTTTGAGCCTGTGTCTCTCTCTCTCTGTCTGTCATTGTGTTTCTGTGTCTCCTGCGCGCGCACGTGTGTGTGTGTGTGTGTGTGTGTGTGTGTGTGCACGCACGCGCAGTACAGGTGGAATCAGAGGTCAATCTCAGATGTCAATCCTTACCTTCTGCCTCGATTGAGATGGGGTCTCACTGCCACGGTGTGCAGTAGCCTGAGCGGTCCATGAGTTTCCAGGGATTCTGTCCCTTCTTCCCATACTCCCATAGGAGTCCTGGGGTTATTAAAGACCTGAGCACTTTCACATATGGCTCTACATGGGTTCTGGGGAGTCAAACTCACGTCTTTATGCTTTCAGGGTAAGTACTTTACCCAAGGGGACATCTTCTTAGCCTCTTTTATTTGATTTTAAGACAAGATGTCTCACAGGCCTGGAGCTCATAAAATCGGCTAGCTTGACTGGTCTCTGAGTCCCAAGGGTTTGCCCACCTCTAGCCTTCCTAGTGCTGGGATTACAAGTGTGCACCACGACACCTAAATTTTTGTGCAGGTGCCGGAGAACGAATTCCAGTCTTCATGTGTATACAGCAAACACTCGACCAACTGAGCCACCTGCCTCCCCTGGCTTTGAAGTTTTCTAATTGGAGTTCTTAAACGACCTTCTTCACTTCCAAAGAACTTCAGTTTTCTTATCCATTACATATATATCTATATCTATATCTATCTATCTATCTATATTTCTTTATTTACTGTGGGGCAATTATGAGGATGTAGTGAGGCGGTGTGTATTGGACTCCAGCCGAGTACCTGGCACACACAGAGGGCTGTACCTACCCCTTGTCCCGCCATGCTTTCCTCTCCCTCACCCTTCCAGCTGGCTAGCACAGGACTTTGGCTGAGGAATCGTTAAATTTCTGGAATTGCCTGAGGGTGCGTGCATGGTCTGGCTGATACTTTCCCGGGAGCTGGGCAGTAATTTAATCTGATGGTGCCCCGTGGATCTCTTGCCATATCAGCTCCATCAAAAAACCAAAAATGGGTTTTTGAGGCTCACTTGGAGGGATTGCAGAGCCACAAAGGCCACAGCAGCGTCAGACGGAGGAGCAGGGAGGAATTCACGCAGCCTGTTTTGTTTTTATTGCCTCGCTGCCACCATCGGAGATTGAGTCCCCCGACACCAGGCATTTCCTTCTCTCACTAAATGACCTCATGATGGCAGAGTTGGTACTAACACCCGTGGAATCCACACTCTCTGACTCTGCGAGGATGATTATCACTGACGTTAACCAGATGAGGATGCAGAGGTTTGGAGAGAGCTTTTGTTCTGCTTCCTTTGGTTCGCATCTTTTGAGACCAAGACCTACCTACCCTGTAGCCCAGGCTGACCTTGAGTTGTGGCAATCCTCCTGCCTCACCCTTTTAACTCGCTGAGATTACTGGTGCGAGATGCCGTGCCTGGCTTTTGATAGTTTTTGTCATTGACTATCCCAGGCTCTATATTATTTATTTATTTATTTATTTATTTATTTATTTATTTATTTATTTATTTATCTATCTATCTTATCTATCTTTATCTATCCATCCATCCATCCATCCATCCATCCATCTATCCATTCATTTATTCATTTATTTATTTTTTCCTTTGGTTTTTCGAGTCAGGGTTTCTCTGTGTAGTTTTGCTGCCTGTCCTGGATTTCTCTCTCTAGTCCAGGCTGGCCTCGAACTCACAGAGATCCGCTTGGCCCTATGTCTTGAAATAGATGGAGGTTGAAGTTCGTGCACGTTACATTCCAGGTTTGGGGGTTTGCTCCCCTGAACCAAGGCTGTCCAAGCGCATGGCTGCTGCTGCTGCTGCATGCCTTCTACAGGGTGGTTCCTTTGGAATTTTAGGAGAGTGAATTGATGTAGCATCTGGAATTTTTTTTTTGGTGACTGGAAGACTGGTCAGCAAATGGACGTTCACAAAGCTGCAGAGGACAGAGTGATTTGACCCAAAGAGGGGGGAAAAATCACTGGAGGCAACAGTCAGGAAAATTGTCCACCTTTCCCAAACACAGTGAACCTAGGAGAGCAGGGAACAATTTGGAAAAATGCAAGCAGATTGGTGGGTTTCCACTAACTGATAGATAGCAAGCGTTCCCTTGTTTGTCAAGAGGAGAATGCGTAAGCAGTGGTTTTTCATGGGATGGAATGCTATACTTTGGCAAAATGGATTAACCAAATCCTGGAGAATCAGCAGCAGGAAATCTTAAGAAAACACGATGCTGACTGATGAAAACAGTTTATTTTGAGATGTGTCTCATGTAGTCCAGAGCTTGCTGTGTAGCTGAGGATGACCCTGAGTTCCCTGTCCTCCTGCCTCCACCTCCTGGGTGCTCGGGTTACAAGGATGCACCACCACAGGTAGCTAATGTGCCACCAGGGAAGGCGATGTAGGAGCAAGTACTCTACCAGTTTGGCTCCATTCCCAGCTACATCAAAACAAGTTTCTGATGACTGTAAAAGTTGATCCTGTTCGTATAATGTCACCACGTCTAAAAAACTTTACATCCGAGATAAATACTATTAAGTTATGCTTTTTGTATGAAAACAAGCCATGGTAAACTCAAAACTCAGTATCACATTCTTGGGATGAGGGAAGAGGTACCTAGAGGACTTGACAGAAATGGAAATAATCTATCCCCTGACATGGGTCCCGGGAGCAATGATTTATAATTCTAGTTATAGTTCACATATACTTCTCATACACCCTTTTTTGTACATGTTATTTTCATATTAAATAACAATGGACGTTTAGAAGGTTGTATTACCATCTGACCTAGCATCCTACATGGAAATGAAAAATGAGCTTGTGTTGAAAGAACAGAAGTGGTGTGTGTGTGCGCGCGTGTGCATGTGTGAAGTGCTCTTAAAGGCTGAGCCATCTTTTTAGTCTCAACCACAGAAAGAAAAATCTTTCTGCAAAACATCTCAAAAGGGGAATGAAACTCTATAGTGTCCCCTGTACTGGCTAGTTCGGTCAACTTGACACAAACTAGAGTCACTTGGGAAGAGGGAACTTCAGTTGGGGCCTTCCTTCCCTCAGCCTGGTCTGTGGACATGTCTGTGAGACATTTCCTTGATGATTGATGTGGGAGGGCCCTACCCACTCATCCCACCGTGGGCGGTGCCATCCCTAGGCAGATGGGTCTGGTCTGTGCATAAAGGTAGATGAGCAAGCCATGGGGAACAAGCCAGTGAGAAGCATCCTTCCATGGTCTCTGCTTCAGTTCCTGCCTCCAGGTTCCTATCTTGAGTACCAGTCTTGAATTCCCTTGCTGTAGGACCCAAGCTGTTAAGTCTAAGGAATCCTTTCTTTCCAGTTGGTTTTGGACAGTGTTTTAATCACAGAAGCAGGGAGAAAACTAGGACAGAAATTGGTATCAAAGAGTAGGGTGCTGCTATGACTATCCTGGCTGTGTTTTGGGGAGGCTTGTGGAAGTGTTCGGAGCTTTGGAAAGCTGTTGAGTGCTCCCAGCTTGGTGAGCTGTCACATGGAAGACAGCACTGAGAGAATGCCTGGCTTGTGAAATGTCAGAGGAGAGTTTAAGTCCCTCCGAGATGCTGTCATGGCTGTTCATGGGATATTTTTAATTAAGAATATGTGCCTCCTCTTCTGCCCTGGCTGAAGAATCTACCTCTATTAACAAGAGACCCTCACCGTTGATGCAGAACCTTGGCTTTAGTGGGACAGTGGATGCTGGCTAGCTGGGACTGAGAAATTAGCTGTGATGAAGGAGAGATCAGCATCATTGAGGTGGCATCTTCTGGTAATGTTTCCTCAGTGTTGGCACCCTGAAGTTATGGTCCAGTGGGGCCAAGGCTGCATCTTAAGCTGGTAGTTGAACTTGGTACTATATAAGGGTCTCCCATACAATACTGACTTGAAGGCATGAAGGGGCCATGGAGAAGAGTTGAGGCTTGGCAGCATGTGAGAAAAATAGAGTCCCTGCAGAGAGACTGGGGAGACTGTTGGTGAAGGTGCACCCTTAGATGCAGCAGAGAACCCAGGACTAAAGCTGAGGCTTGGCACAGTGAGAAGCCAGGAGAGGCCATTGAAGATGCAACCTTAGTTGCCATGGAGCTCCCAGGACCATGAGATGAGATGTGTGTGTATGTGAATGTGGTATTCTAAATGAGAATGGCCCCCATAGTCTCATCTGTTTGCATTTTTGGTCCCCAGTGGGTAGAACTGTTTGGGAAGGGTTACGAGGTGTGGACTTGTTGGAAGAGGTCTGTCCCTGGAGGTAAGCTTGGAGATTTCAAAGTTCATGCCATTCTCAGAGTCTTTGTCTCTGACTCCTGGTTGTGGGTCAAGATACAAGTTCTCAGATACTGTTTCAGTGCCCACCTTCCTGGGCCATGCTCCTTCCATAATGTCCATGGGATCTTACCCCTGCAACCATGACCTCCAAGTTCAATGTTTTCTTTTATAACTTGTCTTGGTCATGGTATTTTATCATGGCAATGATGACATAGCTAAGACTCTGTGTGTGTGTGTGTGTGTGTGTGCATGTGCGCGTGTGCATGTATATCTGTGTGTGTATATATGTGTATGTGTGTGTTTCTCTGTGTATGTGTATCTCTCTCTCTAGCTTTCTCTCTCCCTCTCTGCCCTTGCATGTGTGTATGTATGTGAATGTGTGTGTGCGTGTATATGTGTGTATTTGTGCTTGCACGTGTGACATATAGCCCTTCCCTAGCTATGTGAAGTGTAAGTGACATAACATCTGTGCCAATGCCCAGTATCAACTGTTACCTCATAGGTGAGCCATCTGTATTATGGTCAAAAGAACATGATGGGCTTCAGAACTAGAATGACCACTTCTAGACAATCCAGAACTTTCTAGATCAGCAGCCTGGTGGAAACCTTATTCTCTCTTTCCCTGTAACAAAATCCACTGAGAGCCAGGTGCGGTCTCATGTCAAAAATATGGATTGTTGGATTTCCTCTGGGAGTCACAGTTCCCTAGGTCTTGGCTGGGAGTCCAGGTCTCGACATTTTTAAAGAACTTCCAGGTGCTTCTGATGCATCTACCCTACTTAATCTACCCAGTTCCAAATTATAAGTGAGAGAGATTGACATCCGAAAAGGGTGAATCTGGGCAACTTGAAGACTGGCCAAGGACATCTGGCTAGAAGAGGATGTTGTGGGATCAAAGGATAGGACTGGGTCACAGGGTAGACCAGATGTCCTAGGCACACAGCTCTGAGTGGTGTTTGAGATCATCATTATTTTCATTTCCAAATGTCCTCTGAGCATGCTGGGTGCAGTCACCGAGCACAGAGTAGGTGAAACCATCTCTGTTCCATCAGCAATTGTGGGAGGAGCCAGCGCTGGCTGTAAGGACAGGGTTGCTAGGCGGCTGGGATGACTTGGGGGTTTGTTCACCCTTGGCTGGAGAGGAATTGGAAAGCTACGCTGGGAAATTGTCATGCAATCTCTTCCTCTAATTCAATTCTGCACTGATATCCAGTGTGTCAAATCACTGTTCAGATGAAATGACAACATGGCAATTGTGTCTGTGTCACAGTCTGTTATTTTCAGATGTGTGTGAAGATCTGTAATTGTGTTGACACCCATTAGGTAGGTGTCCCTCCCACGGCAACTCCATGAGCTGTTTGGACATGATGTAATTAGATTTCCTTCTCTCTCTCCCATCCTCCTAGCCCAAGGGTGTAGAGCATGAGGCATGGCTGAGTCTCCATGGCCACGGTCACATTCAGGCCACATTTGACCAACCAGACGTGTGCCCTTTCCAGCCATTGTCCACATCTGGCTGATCTAAAATGACAAAGGCTTTTGGATGTCATACTCTGATTGGCTGAGAAGGCCATCGACTGCATCTACGTGATTTCTGGCATATACTGTGCTCACGGTATTCTGTCTTCAAGGGTGAGCTTGAACAGTTGGCTTGGTCTCACTTGCTGAATTCACCAAGGTGGAATGGAAGCTGAGGAAGACTGCCATCTCCTTTTTGTCCAACAAAAATGAAATCAGGGACCGATGAGATGGGTCAGTGGGTACAATGGTTTGACACCATGAGTATAATTCCCAGAACACACAGTGGAAGGAGAGAATTATTGAAACTTGTCCTTTGAGTTCTATGTGTGTGTGTTCCATGCCCCTCCACCGCCCCCCGACCTACAACATGCACACACACTCTCATCCCTGAAATAATAGAACAAATTTTTAAAAGATTGAGAATAAGGAAAAAGAGATGAAATTCCATCTTGCCTTTCATTAAATGTGGCGTGCAACCTGTTAAACCCTTATCATGATTTCAAGCAATATTAAGTATGGAATATTAAATATCCCATCAACCATTTCTAGTGGACTGTCATTTTTTTTAATTTAAATTTTTTAAAATTCATTTTACATACCAACCACAGATCCCCATTTCGTCCCTCCTCTTGGTCCCCCCACAGCCTTCCCTCACCAGTCCCTCCCCCATCCCCTCCTCCAAAAGGGAAAGGCCTCCCATGGGGAGTCAGCTAAGCCTGGTACATTCAGTTGAGGCAGATCCAAGCCCCTCCCCCCTGCATCAAGGGTGAGCAAGGTGTCCCACCATAGGTAATGGGATCTAGAAAGCCAGCTCATGCAGCAGGGATAGATCCTGATCCCACTGCCAGGGGCCTCTCAAACAGACCAGACTACACAACTGTCTCATTTTCTTTTTCAAAAGCAAACTTTCAAGTTTGATACCGACTGTGAGTGAGGATGCTATGTTGAGGCAAGAACTGCTTGAATTTTAAAATGGTGTCTTTGTACTGTGC
>CABHPQ010132160.1:0-15698 GCA_902168405.1 Peromyscus aztecus | reverse complement strand
ACACCCAGTATGAGGACTCTGCACATTCTGAGAATAGCTGACTCCCCTGAGAGATGTCAGGTTACAGCTGTCACCCAGGTGACAAAGCCAGCATCCTTCCATGTGGTGATAGCTCACACCATCCATGAGGCCAGGGCACAGTAGGCTCTCCCTGGTTCCTGTCAAGTATTGAGTATAAAATAGGATTCTCATAACAGCCTTGTGACACACCAGTCATGTTTTGATCCGGGCCCTGGTTCCAGTATGTTTGCTGATGGGAGCGGGGCTGCAGACAGACTCGGGGCTGCAGACAGACTGACTCGGGGCTGCAGACAGACGCACCACTTGGCTGTGGATCTGCAAAACTAAGCTGTAGACTTAATTAAGCTGCATTTTTGGAATCATCCCTGAAGAACAGCCTGGGGTTGAAGTGAGAACAGTGGTCTTCCAAGGCCACAGCATGGCTTAATCAAAGTTCAAAGTGGAAAGACCTAGAGCCTCAGGATCTTCATGACCTAGGGCTTGGTCCAGAAAGTTCTGTTATCATCAGTCCTCCTCTGTTAGCCAGCTGTGTCTACCAAGTACCCAAGATAATCAGCTTAACACAAAGACACACTAGCTCACTTTTGGAGTATCTGGTCCAGTCCACAGTAGATTACCCAATTAGCTCCTTTACTTTTGGGCAGGTGCATCGTGGTAGGAGCTTGTGGTGGAGAAACAGCCATTTAGTGCTCAGCCAGGGAACAAGGAGAAGGGGCTGAGATCCCACAGTCCTCCAGTGACTTAAAGACCTACTAAGCCTGTCTTTTGGGGGATGAGGGCGTGTCTTTTTGAAACAGGGTTTCATTATATAGCCCAGGCTGGCCTGCCTCCAGTTCCAGAATGCTGGGTATGATACAGGCATACTCCAACCACGGTACCCAGCATCAGTCCCAGCTCTCAGGTTCTGTCACCTTTCGACAATGCTAGAACAGAGAGCAAGCCTTTAACACCATGAACTTTTAGGAACCCTTGAGATCGGAATCTTAGCCTTACCTATGTCACGAATACATATCTCCTTTGAAATCTGAAGGCTCTGAACACAAACCAGATGCCTAAAAAGTTTTGGATTAGAATTTTTGTGTTAGGGATGCTCAACCAATAAGGTCTAGCAAATGTGAAAAAACTCAAATCTCAAAACACTGCTTCTGGTCTAGAGCATTTTGAATGAAGGGTATTCAGTCTCTTTTACAAGCCTCATGGGGTTTGGAACAAAAGCACAGAGCCTCCTGAACATGTAGTCATTACCTCATCTGCATGAGTAATTGAACCTCTACTAATTACTCCGGTGCTACTTAAAAGGAGATCTTTTTTGTTATTGGTTTGGTTTGGTTTTGATTTTTTTGAGATAAAAGTCTCACTATGTAGTCTTGGCTGGCCTTGAACTCATGAGATCCATGAGTTCTGGGATTGATTGAAAGCATATAACACCATACTTGTCCCAGGAGGAGCCTCTTAAAACTGGCTTCAGAAAGGCTGGGGGTGTGGCTCAGTGGTAGAACATTTACCTAGAGTCATTTAAATGTCACAGAATATGAAAAACTGAGAGCTCTTCAGCCTGTGTGGGTCTCCGCCATGGCACAGGCAGTCTGGGCTATAGAAGCTGCTGGACATTTCAGCCAGAAGCTCCACACCCCTTTGTGTGGCCAGTTATGTCCTCTTCCCAGTCCCTAGATTTGGAGCATCTCTGCCCACCTCTCCAGAACAGCAGGTTCTTTCCCTTGTGTGGCCAACCTTCTATAGTCCATTGTATCCAACTGTTTCCAGGTGGTTCTGATAATCATCTGATCCTAGTGGATCTCCGCCCCATGGGCACCGATGGTGGAAGGGCTGAGAAGGTACTAGAAGCCTGTTCTATTGCCTGCAACAAGAATACCTGTCCAGGTGAGATACCTGTGGTTTCCCTCCCCAGCTCTCCTGTATGCATTTCTTTCAGTCAGTGTTGGAGTTGGAAGTATTCGGCTTAGGAGACAGACCACAGCAGGGGAAGGGCAGGAGCTCTTTAAAACAAGTACCATTTCTCCTGTCAGGCCCAGACAGATGTTAACCTCTGAAGGACCCAGAGCCACACCATGGACTGCTTTTCATAGGTTAATACAGTGGTCCATACGCTTCTTTAGCTTCAGACCCCAGTTTTTAAGTCAGTTGCCTCCTTGCTAGATCAAGCTGGGATCCACAGACCAGGATCTTTGCCCGACCATTTTTTTTAAAATACAGTGGGCACAGTGGTGGGTTTGGCACAGCTCAAGACCTTGTATGTCTCAAAGGTGACAGGAGTGCATTACGGCCCAGTGGACTGCGACTGGGGACCCCAGCATTGACGTCCCGTGGACTTTTGGAAGAAGACTTCCGAAAAGTTGCACGCTTTATTCACAGAGGTAAGGGGTAAGGTGTTGGAAGTTCGAATGCCTTACTTGTATGTATGGAGTTTCTCAAGTGTTTTAGTAGCTAAGACCCAGCCGTTGGTGAAAGCTGGTCTACAACTCCCTCTTGTATGAGGTTTGTAAATGTCTATTGCCAAGGGACACATTCTAGAATCACCTGCGAACATTGACACCTATGAGTTATAGCAGGATATGTAGTGAAGGAAGCCACACATGGCACCACTGTCTTTTGCACAGGGATAGAGCTCACTCTGCAGATTCAGAACGACATGGCCGTGAGGGCGACACTCAAGGAGTTCAAGGAGAAGCTGGCAGGGGATGAGAAGTACCAGAGTGCTGTGAGGACTCTCCGCGAAGATGTGGAGAGTTTTGCTTCCAACTTCTCAATACCTGGCCTGCCCGACTACTGACAGCCAGCACAGCCAGCATCTACCATGAGGGTGGGACTGCTCCAGGACCCTGTGAACCCTGTACCCTCTCGAGAGTGGGCAACTGAGCCTGCACTGTGCTTTGGAGGGTGTTTCTGACAGGCTTTTCTCGTTTCAGAAATTCTGGCACAGGTTACTAAGGACTATAAATTTGAGACTTCACTTCTCAGCAGCTTTATATAATGAATTATTTGGGGGGAAAGTACTATGTAGCCATTTGATCTCACTTATTGGCTGCAGCATGAGGCAGAGCTATTAAAGATCCCAGAATTCTCCTTTCTCCTTTCTCAGTGGGCCCTGTGGCAGGTAAGGAAATGTCCAGGTTCACTCTTGTGTTTTCTATTATTCCTATTCTGTTGCCCAGTAGGATGCCAGAGGAGCACTAAGTTTTCTGCTCTGAGTTTGATATCATAAACTAGACAGATGTATAAGCAAGAGTTAGTGTCAGGTGCTGGAAAGATGGCTCAGCTCTGGCTGCTGTTCTAGAAGACCCTGGTTTGATCCCTAGCACCCACATGATGGATCACAATCATCTGTAACTCCAGTTCCAGAGGATCTAATACTTTCTTCTGGCTTCTGAGGGCACCAGGCAAACATGAGGTGCAGACATATGTACAGGTAAAATAGCAAATCACATAACATTTTGTTTTAAAGAAAAATGACCTGCCAGGTGGTGGTGGCACACGCCTTTAATCCCAGCACTTGGGAGGCAGAGGCAGGTGGGTCTCTGTGAGTTTGAGGCCAGCCTGGTCCACAAAGCAAGTTCCAGGAAAGGCGCAAAACTACACAGAGAAACCCTGTCTTGAAAAACCAAAAAAAAAAAAAAAAGAAAAAAAAAAGAAAAATGACTGTCAGTCAGCAGCTTGAAGTATGTTACAGAAGGCTAGAGGTGTCACTTAGAGGTGTTGCACATACTCAGTATATATGATGTCCTGGGTTTATGCCTACCACACAAACAGCCTTGTAGAACTGGCTATTTCTATGATGTGCAAATCCCTTTCTGGTTTGAGAATCAGCAGAAGCCAAAGGCTTTGTGTTCCACCTTCCTGAGATAACCAGCTTCTTATAATTAGGAGCCCAAGTGCTACCTTCCCAAAGAGTCTTTATTTTTACATAGCTGAATTGCAAACCATTGGTGACTTTTTAATACACACAAAGTTTTACCCACAGAATGTCTACAAGAATTATAGCTTTAAAAAATACAACCAGTTTTTATATTTTAAAAATATCTGAACTCAAATAAATTAATATCTTAAAAAGTACACTCCTCATACTATTTGTTTGGCATTTACTCTGGTTAAACTTTTGTGCATAATGCCTGTGGGACACAGTCACGTCAGCAGTGCAGTGCCCTGTTCCAGTACTGTGACTGCAGCTTGCAGGTTTGGACACATATTCACAGACATGGCGGGACATGCAGTAATAAAATAGCTTCTTAGAAAATAACAAGAGTTCATCGCACCGTGCCGCTCGCTAACCGCTGTATGCCTCAGTCCAGCCCGCAGCTCCAGCTGTGCAGAAGATAGTCTGGCCAAGGCTCCCCGGGAGCTGGTCCATTTCCATGGGGTGTGGTGGCATACTGGTCCCCTCATCTCCGATTGTGGGGCTGCTGCACTACCTTAGCAATCTTAATTCTTCTTGCCCAGCTGAAGACAGCTACACAGCTCCAAGTAGGGCCTCTGCTGTAAACCTGTAGATCAACACTGCAGGACGCTTTTCCCCCACTGCTACAGCTCATCTGTTCCTGCTGTTCCTTCCCAAAGCTTTAACTTAACCAAACCATAGCGGGCCAAGGGCTCGGGGAAACTGTTTAAGCTCAAGCAAGGCTTTGTTTTCAGAGCAAAAGAAATCTAATCTCTCCTTTCTGCAGCCTAAGTATGAGTGCGTCCCTTAAAAATTCCAATTTGATCACAGTATTAGGGTAAAGCCAGAAAGCTGGCTAATTTGTTCAAAGTACAAGCCAAGGCACTTTCTCAGGAGCTTTCTAGGGAGAAGTAGAAAGTATCCTGCATGGCCTACTGCCATGATTTGGTACCTCCAGAGGCCTTGTATACCTGATGATGCGTCATCCCCAACTGGGTGAGCTACTGCTACCCAACCCAACCATTTGGGAGATAAACCACGGTGGCTGTAGCACAGGACATTGGTCCAATATGTAGCACTCAGGCTGGGGAGTGGCATGCACTGAGCAAAACAGGCCGGTGGCCAAGATGCACACAAGACAGAAGCTCTGCCTCTGGTACCACACAGCACTGCTGGCTTTGATACTTGGCAAGGGAGAAGGGAGGTCTCCTGACTTTCCTAGGGTTATGAGATGGGAACTAATTCAGATGAGGTTGAAATCCTAAAGTAAAGGAGGAGTTAGTTAAAGATCAAATCAGGAATGAAAGGTCACAAATGAAGTCCAGTTCCAGGTTTAAGAGTAACTTCAGCCACTTCAGCAGGTTAATGTATTTGTTTTTGAGACGGGCTCTGTGTAGACCAGTCTGGGGAACCCAGAGATCCGCCTGCCTCTGCCTCCCGAGTGCTGGGATTAAAGGCATGTGCTATCACCACCTGGCTTAGTTAAAACATTGTTAATTCAAGATTCTACTGAAGGGAAATGGTGAGGCAGAAGGTGGCAACTCAAGCCAGTATGTATCCTCCATACAGAAGACCATGGACTGACCTCAACAATGGAGCATGTGAATGTTCAGTAATGTACAAGCATTACTTGTACAATGATAGAAGTGTAATATACCAGCTCAGTTGGGTGGTTCTTAAACTAGACAGCTTTAAAAAAAGGAAGGGAAGTAATTGCTTGGTAGTCAAGTTGAAATAAACCTGACTTAGCAGTTTTAGTGTTAGGAATCAAAATGACAGGAATAAAGAAGGGGCTCTGTTACCTTTCTGTGAAGTGTTTTAATAGTATAATTTAAATTAGCCAGGCTAGGGATGTAGCTCAGCTGGTAGGGTGCTTGCCTAGTATTTATAAAGCCCTGGGTTCATTCCCCAAAACTGTACAATCTAGGCATGACAGTCCTGCAATCTCAGCATGTGGAGGCAGGAGGATCAGAAGTTCAAAATCATCCTTAGCCTGGGCTATATGAGACTGTCTCAAAAGAACAAAACAAACAAAAGCCTTACTAGCCTAGTACTTGAGAAAGGGTGTCATCATGTAGATCAGGGTGACCTCTAGCTTACAGAGATCCACCTGCCTCTGCCTCTTGAATGCTGGGATTAGTGTGTGCCATCACACCCAACGACCTAATGAAAATTTAAGGAGTTGAGTCCTGCTGCATAGGTCTCCATAGCATTAAGGTGTATAGATACACTACTTCTAGAATATCCCAGTCCTCCTCTGTCCAAACTCAGTCCCAATGACTAATACCCTCTGAGAGGAAGCATGCTTTCAGCAGTAAGCAATCCTTTCCAAACACCACAACAAAGTTTTAAAACTAAGTTTCAATGCAGACACCAGGTCTGGTAGCATGCCTATAGTCTCAGCCATTGGGACGAGGAGGCAGAAGGATCAAGAGTTCAGGGTTATCCTTGGTACATACTGAATTTGAACCCAACCTGAGTTACATGAGATCCTGTCTCCAAAACAAAAAATTAGATCCTGAACTTGGACCCCTTGTCAGTGTGTACTTAGTGAGGAGCCATTTCCACAGCTGCTCCACAAGACTGTTCTGCCCACTCCACACCAGTCTTGGCTTTGTCTTCTGAGTCACCCTGTGGATGAATGCCAAGGAGATCCAAGGAGCTCCACTTGAGACCACTCAAGTCTGTACTTTTAGTGTCCACAAGGCCAAGCGTGGCTGCAGCTCATTTGCCTTTCTCAGTGCAGGGAACACAGTGTTCACCTTTGAGTCCCCATGCTGAGGCAGTAGCAACAGCAACTGACCACCTCCCAGCCTGGCTCCTGAGGAAACTAGCCAACCAGTCAAAGTGGCATCTAGAACACTAAGAAGCAATAGCAGATGGGGGAGCCCATGAGGGAAACCACAGCTGCTAAGGCGCCTGTAAATACCTGTAACAGACAGTGACAAAATCCTGGTTCTCTGTCAGCCTCAGAAGCACAACCACACACTACTGTCTAGAGTCAAATATGGGGATCAGGACCTGAAGCCATGGACCAGAGCCAACAGGTTGCAACTTTGTATCAAAGACCTGGGCAAGGAATGTGACACAGGAGTGACATGCTGCAAGCCATCTTTGGTTATCTGGCTTCTGCAGGGTTCCTTCTTGTGAGAGACCTCAGTGGTGTGACCAGCTGACAGACCTGTGCAGGGGACACAGCATCTAACAGACGCATGCACGGGGCCGATCTGGGTCCCCTTTACTGCAGGGGTTTGTTTTTGTCTTTAGCTAATTAGAAAGCAGTAACGACCAGAGCTGCTCCTATTTGGGGAGAACACATTTTCAACAGGTCTCACATTTTCAGGATTGTGAGGAGCACTTGCTCCATGCAGCACACGGAGCACAAGAGGAGCAGCTGCAGTGGAGGTCCTGACGATGGCCACCAGTGGGTCAGGTGGGGACCACTCACATGTGGATGATTGTAAGGATGGAGGTGCCTCCCAGACGTAGGTCTAATGACAGCCACCCAGGAGCTGGTACAGGATATCCTTGCTCCTAAGTTCTGGTCAGAACACGAGCTAGCCAACCAGACCTCAGTTGTCACCAAGCCCACAGCCACCAGGAGAGGTAATAGAGTGCTGCAGACCTTTCCAGCGGCGTCCGGGTTAATGTCCTGGCTGAGAAGAGCCAGCAGGCAGCTCCTGTCATAGACAGTGGGGAGCAGCCTATGGCCTGCTTTATCTACAGCTCCCAATGTAGTTCTCGTACTGGCTGTAGCCGTGTGACATCTGCTTCACATCCAGGACCACTGGAAGGAATGACCCCTGGGGACTCAATGAGCACTTCCTTGACAGGGGAAGATAGGGCAAGGGGCCACTTGTGATCTGCATCCCCCACAGCCCAGGTGTGTCTTTCTCCAACAGACCAGAGCACTGGTTCCTCCGTGTCCTTGTTCAGGAGCCTCCCCTCAGTTGCTGGGGTCCAGGAAGCCAAGTACAGGGCCTTGGTAGAGGTAGATGGAGACGATGGCTGTCCTGTGTCCTACACACCAGTTCCCAGGCTGATTCTGCCACTCAGGTGTCATCTGGGCTTTGACTACTTAGCCTCATCTGCTCCAGCCCCACAGGGTCTGGAGCTTTCTCTTCCTGCCCAGACTGCTGATCCTTGGGAAATTAAGGACACCCCCTTATTTGGTGGCCACTTCCCCATGGAACCAAGAGCAGCTACTGTTCTTCCAGCCACCTCTGGGGAGCCAGGCTCCACTTCTGCTCGGCCCACTTCACACACTGCCCAGGACTAGATGGGAACCACAACTGCCACCTGTTTCCTTCCGCTGACACCAGAAAGCTCAACACTCCAGCTCAGGCAAGTATTTAGTCACACCAACCCTTCTCCCTCCCCACACTGAGTCACAGGTCTTGGTCACAGTGGCTGGAACCCTTAGATTTTGTACAAAAAGCTGGGGACATAGTCAAACCTGAGCAGGGGGTGGGTGGTCCCAGGCGACTCCTGCATGTAGTGCAGTTTCAACAGCTCAGCCAGGTACTGCACCACTCTGATGTCCTCATTCACTAGCCCCAGGTTGAGCTTTAGGAAGCTGGTCTGTCTGCTGGCCACTGCTTCCTGTGTCTCCTCACTGTGGGCAGGCAGATGCAGGGGGTGGCAGAACGTGTAGAGGAATGCCTTGGAGCAGAGCTGGGTGAGCATGCTCTGGACGTGCAGGTAGTACGTGCTGCCTCGCTTGATCTGAGTGCGATGGTCAGCCAGGCGGGGCACCAGTGTACCCCTGTACAGGGGACAGCGTAGGGTCTTGCTGTCCAGGTCCAGGATGCTTGTATAGCGGCTGTAACGGCTCAGGGTATGGAGGGTACCCATACTGGCAGGGGAGGCCACCCTGAAAGAGAGAGGCCAAGGTCAGAAAAAAGGCAAGGGTTAGAAAAATGGAGGCAGAGAGTTAAGAGGTGAGGCTCACCGTCCCCAAACTAACTCGCAGCCAACTAGCATACATTGGCCCTAAAGGAAGTTCAGATGCTTTGGTTCTGAGGCCCTGGGCACTCTCCCGATGGCCTCTGAAAATCCCTCACACCACACGGAAGCACTTTCAGGCCTCCCTCATCTCTGGACTATTAGCTCAGTCAATCTCCTTTACCCTTGTGAGCCTCATCTCTGAGATGGAGTCACCAGAGTGACAAACTACGTCACATTAGGATGGGGTCTGGCCCTCAGGGGGTGCCGCTAAGGAATCCTCCATCCTGCAGCCCGGGCTGCATCTCCTTGGTGGTCCATCCTGCTGCCCTGCAGCATGTGTTTCAATGGGAAAGCGGAGCAGGCCAAGGGCTCGGCCTCAGAGGCTGTTCCTAAAACCCCCCCAGCTTCTCAGAAAAGCCCAAGTTCCTTTTCTTCCCACCTCTGTTCTAAGCATGCTTTCCCTAATATCGACCTTTGCTCTGTAATGCTCCCCTCCCTGCCAGCTGGCTTCCTGTCCACCATGTGGCTGACCTGCATGCTTAGTTCAGATAGCACGGTGCTCTGAGTCTCTCCCTTTTAAACTCCCACCTTTGAATCTGTAGTATTCTTTTTTTTTTTTTTTTTTTTTGGTTTTTCGAGACAGGGTTTCTCTGTGTAGCTTTGCACCTTTCCTGGAACTCACTGTGTAGACCAAGCTGGCCTCAAACTCACAGAGATCCTCCTGCCTCTGCCTCCCAAGTGCTGGGATTAAAGGCGTGTGCCATCAACGCCCGGCTTGTAGTAAACTTCTAAAAGTAAAAAACAAAACAAAACAAAAAAACGGCCTTCCCCAGCCTGGGCTACCAAGTGAGCTCCAGGGAAGGCGCAAAGCTACACAGAGAAACCCTGTCTCGAAAAAACAAAAAAAAACAAAACAAAACAAAACAAAACAAAAAAACGGCCTTCCTCAAGCAGGGGAGGGTAAAGTAGGTAGAGCATTTGCCTGCCATGCACTGGCCAGGGTTTTCATCCCAGCACCACAAGAAGACAAAAAAGCTCTCCTGTAGAGCAGTCTTCCCACGAGTGTAGGCATTTCCCACCGGCCTAGCAAACAACTGACAAGATTTTGCAGATGAATGACCTTCCTCTAACATTTAGGGCTCATGTAAGACGTGACACTATAGAAGAAGAAACACCACTGTGACCACACTACTGCTTCCTTCTTGGTGCACTTCATAATTATTGATTAAGCATCCACTACCTAACCAGGCACTGACCTGGGAGCTGAGATCGCAATGAAGAACGGCCCAGAGTCCGTCTTGTTCATGGGAGCGTTGGACTGGAAAGTGGGACCTGGGGTTTGTGGAAGGCCTGAAGACCATGGCAAGGTCAGCTCAGAATTCAAATGGCAGGACACACACAGGCCCTAAACCCTGAACCAGTGGCAGTGGGTGGACAGCACACCCCATGAACAAGGGAGAATTGGGGCCTGCAGGTGAGAAACAGTCCACGAGGACAGTAAGAGGCTTGAAGAGAGCGTCCCTCACCCTCTGCCAATCCTAGTCCTCAATGGCCTGCCTTTCCCACCCCCACCAGGGGCCTTGCTGACTCCATACCAGCTTCTGTCATATTTAGTTGCTTTCCTCCTACTGGGGGGCCAGGCAAACCCTGAGCTCAGCATGTAGAGCTCCTCTCCCCACTCGGCTCAGCAGAGTTCTACCTGTCTGACCCTCCATCTCTGTTGTGATGTCCCAGCCTAGGCCATTTCCTGAAATTCAGCTTTGGCACTCCCTTCTTCCCAGATGCTGCCTCCATCCAACATCTTCCATTTCTGTTCCCTATAAAATTCTCCCTCAGGAAGCCAAATACACAATCAGGCCCCAGACCGTGTGCTCCATTACAGTGAACACAGCTTATTCCCCCAAGTCACCATCCAAACCAGGGAGGCCACCAGGACCAAGGAGTCAGGTCACCCAGCCAGGACCCTGCCTAAGCCTCTAACTCCCACCCACTCTCTCCTACTAGAACTGGGTCCTGTTTACCCACCAGTTCTGATCTCGTCACTGCTTTAGCAAGCTACATACTTGTCTCTGGTGTTCATTTAAAATGATGGGAGAGTCACTAGTGGCTGTTTCTAGGCAGAAGGCCTGTGGGGGAAAAGAAGGGCCAGGGAAGCTGGTGGTTCAAGTGAGGTGTTTTTTTTTGTTGTTGTTTTTGTTTTTGTTTGTTTGTTTGGTTGGTTGGTTGGTTCTTCGAGGCAGGGTTTCTCTATGTAGCTTTGGTGCCTGTCCTGGATCTCACTCTGTAGACCAGGCTGGCCTCGAACTCACAGAGATCTGCCTGCCTCTGCCTCCTGAGTGCTGGGACTAAAGGTGTACACCATCACCGCCCGGCTTCAAGTAAGATTCTTTAAAAACTGTATTTGAGCAGTTCCATGTGAAGGAGCCAGGACTTCAGGAGCCAGATGAACCCTGCTCACAGAAACAGTCCTGCGGCTGCTCACAGCTCTGTAGACAAGAGGGCCACTACACAAAAGCACCTCTCACCCCACATCTGGGGACAAGAGGGCCACTACACAAAAGCACTTCTCACCCTACATCTGGGGACAGGAGGGCCACTACACAAACACACCTCTCACCCCACATCTGGGGACAGGAGGGCCACTACACAAACGCACCTTTCCGCATCACTTTTTTTTTTCTTTTTCTTTTTAAAGCCAATGTCTTGCTAATACAGCCTAGACTGGCCTCCACATAGCTACTCACTAAGGCTGTTCTAAAGTACCACTGTCCCCATCTGGGCCCTTCTGGGAGCTCCCTGCACAGAAGCAGAGGTACACAACACAGTTTGAGGAGTCCAGATCCACCACAGTGAGGGGCCAATGTCAGCAGTGACCGACCTCCTGCTCTCTCTGCAACCATCCCCCCCTGACAGTTCTCACCTCCTGGTGTTCCCGGGTCATGGTTTCAGCTCACTTCCCCCAGGGTTTCTCTGGGTCAGCTGTGACCCACCCATTTGCCATGCCACTCCTGGCTCCTGCCCAGGGAAATCATCCCTTGGAGCGTAGGCACTGTGTAGGCACTGACACTCGTGGAGTGCCACCATTTGTGCCCCTCAGTAGGATGCTCACAACGTATCTCATGTGCTACCGGATACTTCCCTGCTTGAGATTCTGTGCCCTACCTGACTCCTTCATTTTTAGAGTGCACACTTGTAGAGACTAGCCAATGATTAGGCATCTGCTCTCATAAGAGACTTGCCAGCTGACTACAGAGAAGGAACTAGCCTCAGAGGGGTTAAGCTGGTGGCATGGTGACAGGATGGGGGCCAGAGTCCACATGGCTGGATTACCTTGTAATTCAGGCACTGGGCAGAGGCTGGCACTTCACTAGCCTCACAATACTTAGCAAATGACCAATAAGTGTACTCTATTTTCCTATTTTCTTGGAACACAGGAGTGACCTGCCCAAATACTTGTGTGAATGAGCCATGGTAAGGAAACACCGTAACTTCAAATTGGGGAGGACAAGCTCTTGGGACCCCTCGACTTCCAGAGCAAATCCAGTAGCAGGATACAGGCTACTGGGGCTATCTTTCACAGTGACAGCCACAATAATTTATGCCAATGTGAACTGGAGTCAGAATGAACATAAGACCTCCAAGTCCAATCATTCTCTGATTTCACTGGACCAAGACTCCAGTTCTTATCTCAGACAGACCAACCGATTTAGAACCTGACTGGGAATTCATGATTTAAAAAATTCCCCCAGGGAATGGGAATATAATTCAGTAGTATGTCTGCCTAGTATATACAGGCCCTGGGTTCTATCGCCAGCACCAAGCACATACACAAAGAATAATTCTCCCAAACAATTCTGACATGGAAGCAGGAAGGTGCTAGCACTGGCAATCACTTAGCAACTGTGAACCCCCTCCCCATGATAGAGAAGGCAACGGAATCAAAAGGGATTTGCCAAAGGGAAGAGCAGTGAGTTGGATTATCCATTGTCCAGAAAGCAAGCTTCCCTTTCCTGGGGTCCACAGGACACCCTGCTTCATCTCTTAATGTCTAGCACTCTTCCCCACCACCTGGGACCAGTTACCTCTGTAGGCCAATAAGCTTCCACTTCTGAAAATCCATAATATGCAAAGGGGAGGAAACCCAGTGCTTCACTGGCTTGGCATAGTAGCCATAGCTGGGAACAAAAATGGACAGTGCAGTTACAAGCTTCCTGACTATGGTTTCATCTTCGCCCAGGACCACAAGTGTCCTCCCACTGAGCAGGGAGTAGATGGCCGGGTGGGCAAAAGGGTACTGGCGGATGAATTTTAAGGCATTCTGGCCAGCTCTCTTTTTGTGTCTGTCAGAGGACAGGCTAGCAGAGTGAGCAGAGGGGATTCTGTCCGAGCTGGTAGAGGCCACACTGCTCATGTAGCTAGTGGTGTCCGAGTAGTTATCGAGGCTTGTCTTACTGGCATCTCGGCTGGCCAGAAGGCAGCTTGGATCCAGCTCATAAGCTGGGAACATTTCACAACTGTTGTCTCGGAGAGAAGGGTCAGTGTTTTCCATCATGGCGTCCACATGGAACCCTTGGTCCTTCTGCCCGTAGCGCTGTGGGGGGATGCTCACCACACCATCCTCATCAGAGAGAGTATAAGCTGGGGTGGGTAGAGGAACCAGCTGACCTTCACTTTCTTTCCCAATACAGCAGCTGGAGTCTATTTGGGATGGGGTATTTTCCAAGCTGCCCTCCTGAGTCTCACCCAGTTCTGGTGAGCTGACACTTGCCTCAAAATGGATGGCCCCCTCATTGTCTGCATAGGTTTCCTCCTCATTAATGGCACTTGGGTAGCTGGCCTTAAAGTCATCAGGAATGAGGGCCTCAGATGGGCAGGTGCTTAAGACTTCAATACTGTCCTCACTGATTGTCCTGTGGCTGACTGCCTTGCTACGGACTATATGGGGGCTCAATGGCACCGTGAGGCTGGCCTGGCTGTCAGATTTAGACAGCACAGAAGATGACTTCTCGGTGCCCAGAACCTCGATGCTCTCCCCACTGCTGACACTCCCTTTCATATCCATATCCAGGTAGCCCAGGTTTTCTTGGGGGTCAAAACTGCTTGGCTCTGTTGCCTCCACTTCCTTGTACTCTCCATCGCCAAGTTCCTGTTCCATCTTGATCAACACAGACTCCACACTGGACTTGTAAGAACCAACACTAATCAACACTTTAGGAATGGGGCATTCTTCCACAGGCCTGGACGGCAGCCTGTCCTGACTGGACTGAGAGGGCACATTCTCTTGTTTTTCCATCCTGTCATCAACCTCCATGAAGTCTTCAAAGAGGAAATTCGTGATGTGCTGTTGTTTTCGAAGTGCTCTGTCAATCTGACTGGTCAGGAGGTAGCACAGGTCTCCTCTGAACATGTGTTCAATGTGGCTAAGCTGGGCCAGGGTTTGAGTGAAATACTCCGTGTCACAGAGTTCCTCTAAGGTCTTCAACTTCTTGTCAAAACACTTGGTGGATTTTGCTTTGATGAGTTTGGGGGTGTAAGCCGGTCTGCAGGTATACAGGTCTGCATTAGCTGACTCCTCAGGGTTAGAGGTAGTAGATACCTGCTCAGCCTGATCTTGGGTATGCTCCACATCACCAGGATGCAAATCAGGCATCTTCATCTTCTGACGAGGATATGAGCGGATCTGCCTCAACAAATCTTGATGCTCAATGATGGACTTTTCCACATTGGCCAGTTCATTGGCTTTCTCAATTGCCTGAGATGTATAAAAACCTTTGTCGTTGGCTTTCTTCTGGATCTCAGTTTCTGTGTGCAACACTGTCCTCGTGTAATCCAAGTCTTTCAGCTTTTTTTCAAGTTCCCCAGCAAATGCCTTCCTGTTACCCATCTTCAAGCACTCAGATGCTTTGGAAAATTCAGCTGAAAGCTCCTGGAATTGCTGCATGATTTTATGCTGGTCTGCAGAGATATAAGCCATACAAAAGGGCCTCACAAAGCCACGGGCCTCCAGGTCATACAAAGTAAGGTGGTGCACATATGCAAAGGCCCCTTCCTTAGAGTCTCCCAGTACCACCTTGGAGTCCTCCACAAAGTTCAACTTGGGGTAGGCAGAACCAGGAGGATGACCCACGAATGAAGCCTGGTAATCCACTGACATGATCCGCAAGGAGAAGTAATTGAGATCAAAAGTGCCAAAAACTTTGGTATCATTGGGGATGGTCAGCAAGGGCTGGGGTCCCACTTGCTCAGAGAACTCGGAAATAAGAATGAAGTCCCTGGAGAACTTGGCCCCGGACAGTTTAGACCAGGGGTTAGCCCCCTGGCTGGCATAGGGGAAGAGAGGTACTGAGTACTCCTCCGGCAAGGCGGGCTCATTATAAGGCTCCTCCTCGTACTCGTCTTCCTTGGTGAAGGCCACCACATCAGGGGCGCTGATCATATTTCCTGAAATACGGAGAGAACATTGAGAGGAAATAGAAAATAATGCGGGGTTAGTCGGCGGGGAAGTCCGGCCTCTGGATGAGGAAGCGAAGCTCTTGCGGCCTTCTTTGCACTTCCAAGGGTCCTAAGCTCCCTCTCACACACCCAAAAATTCAAATTCCAGAAGATTATCAGGGTTTGGGACCTGGGAAGCCCTGGGAAGCCTCATGAACTCCAAAGCTGCAAGCCCAGATGACGGAGGAGGCGAGCCGCTCTCTGACTGTTTCCCCGGCCGGCGCAAGGCTTCTGAACCGAGGTCACCAGCACTCACTCCCCGGAACCTACCAGTGACATCAACAGCCCCAGCTCTGATCAGGTCCTTAATCCTAGTCACGGGCGGCCGAAAAGTCAGTTAAATGGG
>CABHPQ010132159.1:22918-50592 GCA_902168405.1 Peromyscus aztecus | reverse complement strand
AGAGTCATTTTGATTTGTATTTCCCTGATGATTAGGGATGTTGAGCAATTCCTTAAATGTCTTTCAGTCATTTGAGCTTCCTCTGTTGAGAACAAATAGCCAAACGAATGGAAACACATGAACTATGAACCAATAGCTGAGGAGCCCCCAACTGGATCAGGCCCTCTGGATAACTGAGACAGTTGATTAGCTTGACCTGTTTGGGAGGCATCCAGGCAGTGGGACCAGGACCTGTCCTCAGTGCATGAACTGGCTGTTTGGAACCTGGGGCTTATATACAGGGACACTTGGCTCAGTCTGGGAGGAGGGGACTGGACCTGCCTGGACTGAATCTACCAGGTTGAACTCAATCCCCAGGAGAGTCTTTGCCCTGGAGGAGATGGGAATGGGGGGTGGGCTGGGGGGAATGTGGGGGGGCGGGCGGGAGGGGGGAGTACAAGGGAATCCATGGCTGATATGTAAATTTGAATTAAATTATAAAATAAAATAAAAAAACATGCTACTATGGTGCAGTTGCCTTCTTCAAATTCTGTTGGGGAATTTCAAGGACAGATAGAGGTTTTCTTGTCATTCCTACAGTGTGGTGATATTTTATTTGTGCTGCAATGTGGTGATATTTTATTTGTGCTTTAATAAATAAAGTTTGCCTGGAGATCAGAGGAAATAGCAAGCCATTTTAAGTAAACAAAGAGGCTAGGCAGTGGTAGCACATGCGCCTTTAATCCTATCACTTAGCAGGCAGGATCTCTGTATGTTCAAAGCCACACTAGGGAACAGAGACAAGCGTGGTCTTTAGTCCCAGTACCAACTATAGAGTTCTGGAGGCCTGTACAGACAGGAAGTGAGAGAGCTGGCCAGTGAGAGGAAGCAATGTAGCTAGACAGAGAGCAAATCAGTTGGCAGAACAGCAAGGCATATAAGTCTGGGTAGACAGGAAGTCACTCTCTTTGGAAGCTGCAGAGTTGGTGAGGTAAGGTTGGCTGGTGGCTTTTCCTATTTCCCTGATCTCCCTAAGGCTTTCACTCCTATATTTGGCTCCATGTTTTTTTTTAATAAGACCATTTAGAAATTCATCTACACTCCAAGGCTTCATAAATGGAAAGAAATCATAATTATGCACAAAATTTGCCAAAGTCTCTCAGATGGCAAGTTGTTGCCTCTGAGGGTCTCAATGTTTTGACTTTATCATTTGAATTTCTCCTTTCCTGTTTGAATTGTTATTTCTGCATGGCAGATAAATGTCCCCATTCATCTGATCACCCTTTGTTGTCTGCCACTCCATTCTTAGAGCCAGGGCAAGACAAGAACCTGAGATAGGTGAACAGACATGTCAGTATCATTCAATGCCACTCCATGCCTCCAGTTTGAGCGATATCTCTGAAATAGTAATATGTGTTATATCTCTCTATAGGGCTTTCTGCATCACCCTGTCATTTTCTCACTGAGCACCATTTTGGTGCTTTGTTAATTCCACAGCATCATCCTGTCCTGCCATCTGTCTCAGTCATTGTTCAAAGTACTCATTATGTTATTCATTACTCATCCCTGAGGTAGAGCTGCTAATCATTAATACAACTTTATGTAACCAGTTTTAATTAGGGCTAAGTAAATTCCTAAAAATGGAGGGATAGATATTCATAACACCACTGGCGATTTGGTTATAAAATCTCATGAAGCCATTTTCTACTTTTCATTCTTTTAAAATCATTAAAACAACAACAACAAAAAAAAAATAAACCTGACTTATGCTGTCTTGAAAGTGGAGCCCTTGAGGTTTGCATTTCTTTATTGGGGTGAAGAAGATATAATCAATCACCTTATCAGGTATGGAGTGCACAGATTCTTTATTAGAGTTGATCTTTGTGCTTACACCCCAAGCCCTTGGATAATAGGTATAATATACATCCATTTGCTCACTGCCTCACAGATGTGACCACTTGTCAGAAACTTGTTTCTCAAACTCCTCCCCTACATGACCATGTAGCAATGGAGCCATCTCATATCAAGACCATACTTTGTATTAAGAAATAGTCCCCTGAAGTCATTCCTCACCCTTGTGTCTATAGGTCTAGCAATTGTGTGTGCACTTGTGTGTGTGTGTGTGTGTGTGTGTGTGCGCGCGCGCACACACATGTATTTATGCCAGTGAGCTCACCTAACAGTGCACCCAGAGGACACAGGGAGATGCTGAGTATCCTCCTCTGTCATTCGTCACCTTATTCCTTTCAGAAAGAGGCTCCCATGAACCTAACACTAGGATGGCAGTGAGGAAGTCCCAGAGATATGCCTGTCTCCACCCACCACAACTCTGTATTTACAAGCACTTAGGACCATCCCCACCTTTGTGTGGGTTCATGATTTTGAACTCAAGTCCTCATGCTTTCCTAGAAAGTGCTCTTATCAGCTGAGCCATCTCCCCAGGACTTTATTAGTTTTTTGAACTCTGATGTTCATCATCATCTCCAGTTAATTTTCAAAGCAACAACAAACCCTGTACTCCCTCACACCTTTGTAAACTATCTTCATTTACATGCTTGGGTGAGCCACTCATTCATTTCAAAGCCTGCATGAGTGGTATGTAGCTGACTCCAACTAGGGTCACATAGCTTTTGCCAGCTTGTTTTGCTTGATCTCATTCACAGAAGCAAGCCTACTAGCCCAAAGTGAATCTTTAGCAATGCTGACTTCTTCACCGTCTCAAATTCTATATCACATCTACCTGTGCTTATTTGGCTCCATGGAGCTCTCTGCCAAGCTTTCTTCCTTGGGTTCCAAATCTGAGTATGCTCTTATCTGCTTACAAAAAGATGGTTTGGACTTGTCTTTGCACCTGAAGTCACACTCTTTTTCTGTTTTTCATTTGCATCAGTTGGTTCTGTCCTGGTTCCTGTTTTGAGTCTCTCATATGGTAACCTGTATAGTTTCAGAACTCCTAGGACTGAAAAATTGACAGTAGATGAGACAGCCTACAGGAATGATTGACTCAAGGACAGTTCTCAACTAGCCCCTGCATGAGGCGTACCCTCATAATTATTAATGAATCTTGAGTTTGAAAGTATTCTGAGTCTCTGATGGTACGATATCAGAGTGGTAAGAACAAAGATTTGGCATAGAAAAGCTTTCCAGTTAGTGGCTCTTTGCTTCTCTAGTCACTAATTAGTTGAGGCCACATCCTGGTTGCCCTCTAGCCAACACTGTTTCATCTATCTAAAAGAATCTCTAAAGTATTGAGCGCTATAGGATGAAAAATGATCTATTTCCCAGTAGTTCCTTCCTCAGTATTTTCTGCAACTCCATCCTCACTGGTCCAGCAATTAGCAAATGTTTCTAGATTAACTTTATACATTTTAACTTTCAAATGGAACTTCTGTAGTTGTTAACTGAAAAAAATGTATAAAGTAGTGTCTAAATACCCTGAATTTTGAGTATAAAAACTTGGATTTAGAAAAGATTCTGAGAATTTTACTGAATTTGTAACACTAATCATGAAACATCTCAAAGTGCCGGCATCCCTTTTGGACAGGCAAAGCCAGAGGAAGGGGGATATTAGAAGTCTTCTAGAAGATGGAAAACCTTAGCCTCCAAAGCAAGCAGTTGTAGAATGGATAACAGTGGTACTCTTACTGGGCTGTCAGACAGAATCTCCATGTTTCCCTAAGAGAATATGAGATATAAAACAACTGGGAAATGTCTGTTGGAAAACCTTTGGGCTGTGATAAAGTCAGAGCTGCAAGAATCTTACACCAGGGAAGAGAGAAGCCAGTGGTAGAGAAGATGGTGAATACACTGATATTTCAGCATTTCCTGCCATGAAGGGATAGTGACAACACAGACCAGTGCTGACAGCAGACGTTTCATGTGATTTTATGGGAGTATAAACTAGTAGGCAAGTTCCACATTGTACATTGTCTCACCTGCCTTGCTAGTGTGCTCCTAACTCTGTGGTAGTTTGAATGAGAGTGCTCTACATAGGCTTATGTGTTTGAATACTCATTTGGTGGAACTGTGGGGAAAGGATTAGGAAGTGTGGCCTTGTTGGAGTTGTGTCACTTGGGGTGAGATTTGAGGTTTCAAAAGACTCATACCTTTGTCAGTGTTCTCTTCCTCTGCCTCCTGCTTGTGGTTTGAGAAGTGAGCTCCCAACTTTTCCTGCTTTCATGCCTTCACTCTACTTTCTTGGACACTAACTCCCTGAAACCCCAAGTCCAATGAAACAATTTTTTTGAGTTGTCTTGGTCACAGTGCTTTATCACAGCAATAGAAAAGTAACTAAAACAGACAGAATTTGCTCCCAGGGAGTGGAATATTCTTAAGAATCATTTCTGGAAGGACTGTGGAAGAGCTTGAGACTTCAGAAAAGGAAAGTGGCTGAATGCTTTAAATAGAGTTTAATATGCCATCCTACTAAGGGCTTGAAAGTCCGTAGTGCTGAGAACAGTGTGGACTATGTTGGCCGAGCTCAAGACATTTTGGGAGGAGATCTATATTAGCAACAGGGCTAAAGAGCATTTTTGTGGTGTTTTGGTAAGGAATGTGGCTGCCTTTTGCCCTGACCTAAGAATTTGCCTGAGGCTAAATAGAAAATAATGAACTAGCAGATTCTTTGGTGGAGAAGATGTTAAGATCCTAACATTGGCTTTGCCATGTGACTATTAATAATTACTCTTCTGTAGGTCTATAATGAAAAAAAGTGAGCAGGGCAAAAAGAAATATAAATGTACAGTTTGAAAAGAAAGAAGAGTACAGACAAATTTAATACTTGAGCTAAGGTTTGTGCTGAAAAGGATAGGGAGATTAAGAAAACTCCCAATCTGCAATATAATAGAGGGAAGGATGTCCTCGGCTAAGTTTCCAATTTGTGCAAAGAAAAGTCATACTTATTTGTTTATTGTCTCTTTTTTACCCCATGGGTCCTTTGCATATATATGGCTTCCAGTTCAGTGTTTTTATGGGATTCTTGAGTGTAAGATGAGCAGGTCTTTGTTTCTTGCTCTCTCTCTTGGGATCTTTTCCTTCTGTGTCGTCTAATTCCAATGTGTTTCTTTTTGTTCCATCTTATTATATTTTATTTTGTCACCTTGGCTGTTAACTCTTAGAAGCCTATTCTTTTCTAATGAGAGACATTCAGGGGGGTGGATCTGGATGGGAGGTGAAGAGGAACTGGGAGGAGAATGGGGGGGACTGTAAACAGCATATATTATGTGAGAAAAAAAACTATTTTCAATAAAAAAGTTGAGAGAAAAATTGGAAACAGTGGGACAATGCTGTTGATTATATATGACACTATGCAGAAAGATAAGGCATTTTCCATTATTTGTGAGCATTTCTGAGAATCAATTGAGTTTATATCTTTGTATTAGAATACTTATTATTCTGATTAATTTATTAAATTAAGACTTTTCAATGTGAAATGGAACTCAAAAACAAACTATCTTCTCTGGGGGTGTAAGAAGGAGACAGATGGGATATCTGTGAATTCCAGGCCAACTAGGGTGCCATAGTGAGACCTTGTCTGAAAATAAACAAGCAATAAATAAATAAATCACCAAAGCTCAAAAAAAAAAATCAAAGCAAAAACAACAGAAAGCTACAGCAAATGTGATTCAAGGGGGCCAGGCTCCATCCCAAGCTGGCATCCAAGCTTGGCAATGTCATCCATGTGGTTCTGGCTTTAGGGGCATTAATGATACATGATTAAAAGGGTTGTGGAATCTTTCTCCACAGTGAAGGAGAACCACTGATGTCAGGCAATATCTGGCCGGGAAGTCATTGCATGAAGTCACTGAACGGGCAAGAGGCCATGAGAGGCCATTTCTTGAAGCTGTACAAGTGAAACCTGGATTGGGTCAGAACCCCCAGAACCATGGGGTATTTGCCAAGGAGAGCTACAGACAGGGAGTAGAACTAGCCCAAGAGAGAGAAATGTGTTACAGGATTCAGAACTGGAGGGATGGAGCCAGCTAAGCCCTCTGACCTTAGATATAGAGCTGCAGACTTTGGAGTTTGCCCAGCTTGGTTTCTGTCTTGTTTTTGTTCAGTATTTCCTCACTGTACCCTTTCCTCCCTTTTGCAATGGTAATGTATAATATGAGCCATTGTACATTGGAAATAGATGAAACATCATTTTTGTTCTGATTTTATAGGGGTCACAATTAGGAGACTGACCTTGAGTCCCAGAAGAGCCATTGGACTTTTAAACAGTGTCAAGATTGTAAAACAACATGGGGACTTTGGAATTTGGGGTAAATTCATTTTTCTTTTGGGGAGTTGTAGAGAAGGTGTAAGTCTTTGTTTCAGCTTATGTTTCAGCTTATGAGTTCATCACTGAAGGAACTCAGAGAAGGAACCTGGAGGCAGGAACTAAAGGTGATGGAGGAGTGTTGATTACTGACTTGCTCCTCATGGCTTACTTAGAGCTTTCTTGTCTTTCTTTTTTCAATCATGAAGCTTTCATTTTATTTCAGAATTATCATAATTATTATGATTTTATATATTTTTTGTAATTGAAAATAGATTTGTTTCATACAATATATTCTGATCAGGGTTTCCCCTCCCCCAATTCCTCCAAGACCCTCCTACCTCCCTACCCATCCAAATCCATACCCTTTCTTTCTCTTTCTCATTAGAAAACAAACAGGCAACAGGCAACAACAACAACAGCAACAAATCCAGAATAGGAAAAAATAGCAAACAGAAAAAAATAAGTCAGACAAAAGCACAAAAAAAAACACCTACAGACACAGAGACACACAAACCCCCACACACAGAAATCTCATAAAAACAAAATCAGAAACCATAATATATCATTAAAAGACTTGTAAGGTACAAAAATGTCCAGACAAAGCATTATGAGACAAAACTCCTCCAAAATCACCATATGTCTGCTTTATGCTGGCCATCTAGTTCTGGGCATGGGGCCTGCCCTTAAGTGTCATTTGTGTACCCAGTGAGAGTCCCTTAGAGAAAGTTAACTTTTCCTTCATGAGTGGTTATCAAATGGAGACAGCATCTTCATTTGACATGGGAGCTTTTGTCCACTTTTTCTCCCAGTGTTGGAACCAAATCTGGCTTAGACCTTTGCAGCCCCTGTGCATGTTGCCATGGTTTCCATGAGTCCATATGTATGACAACCCTGTTGTGTCCAGAAGGCCTCATTTCCTTACTGTCTTCTATCCCCACTGACTCTGACAATGTTTTGTCTTCATCTTCCATAGATTTCCAAAATCCTTGAGGGGAGAAATTTAGTCCCATACTGAGTGTTCTAAGGTTTCTCATTCTCTTCACATTGTCCATTTGTGGGTTCCTATATTTGTTCCCATCTGCTGCAGAAGGAAACTTCTCTGATGATAACTAAGCAAGGCACTAATCTATGAGTATAGCAGACTGTCATTAGCAATCATTTTTTGCTATCTTCTTTAGCAGAACAATAGTATTTGGTTTTCCTCTAAGTCTATGACCTATCTGTCCCAGGCTCTTGGCCACCCAAGCAATGTCAGACATAGGTTTCATATTGTGGAGTAGCCCTTAAATCGAATCAGTTAGCGGTTGGTAATTCCCACAAGTTTTTTCCACTATTGCACTTGCATATCTCTCAAGCAGGTCATTGCAGAACAAAGGGTTTGTAGCTCAGTTGGTGTTTACATTTCTGCCCTGGTAGCACACAGAGTACTTTCTGGTAGCATGAACTCTAGCACATTGGGGTAAAGGCTCTAGACAGGCACCAGTTCAGCTTCTCCATATTCGATGAGTTATGTAGGTGTTGTCTTCAGCAATAGAGCCTTATCATCCATTTGTGGAAACCTACCAATAGGCTTGGCAATAGCTTGGGTTATGTAAGGATTTCCAGGGGGGCCCTTAAGCCAAACAAAAGGACCTGGCACTGCAGGTTTCAATTGATGGTGAGAGATATCTACTTGGGGCTTTGCCTCTTCCATTGTTTGGTGGATATAGATACATATGTGTGTGTGTGTGTGTGTGTGTGTGTGTGTGTGTGTGTATCTTCTACTGTAGTGGGTTTCCATATGACCTCTCTAATGGCCTTTAGTTTTATCTGTCTTATCCTGTATTCTTTGTATTATCCCCTCTTCTCTCCCCATCTCCATTTAATCCTCCCATTCCAGGTTCCCTCCACACATATTCCATCCATAACTATCTATTCTATTTTCGTTTCATCAGGAGATCTTTTCCTTGCCTTGAAGACCCTTACTATATGCCTAACGCCTTGGTTATATGGATTGTAGTCTGCTCATGAATGACTCAAAAGCTAACATCCACATAAAAGTGATTATATACCATATTTGTTTTTGTTTGTTTGCTTGTTTTGAGAGGAGATCTGATGTACCTAACTCAGGATAATTTTTATAGCTACATCCATTTTCCTATAAATATCATGAATTTGTTTTCTAATAGTAAAATAATAATCCATTGAGTAAATGTACAACATTTTCTTTATTCATTTATTCATTGACTGATATCTAGGCTATTTCAAATTGCTGGATGTTATGAGAAGAGCAGCAATGGACATGATGAGTAAGTGTCTCTGTAGTAGGTAAATAGATGCCCTTTGGGTATATGTCCAAGAGTTATATAGCAAATGAGTTCAACACTATTTGTACTTTTTTCCTGCCAGATTCAGAGTATCTGGTCTTACTTTGAAGTCCTTAATGCATTTCAGGTTGAATTCTGTGAAGCATAGTAAGTATGAATCTATTTGAATTCTTCCTCATGAACCCATCCAATTTGACCAGTACCATTTGTTTAAGATATTGTATATTTTCCAGTGTGTATTTCTGGTTTCTATGTAAAAATTAGGTGTTGGTAGGTATATGGACTTATATCTGGGTCTTCAATTCAATTCCACTGTTAAATGTATGTTTTTATGCCCATACCATACTGTTTTTTATTGCTATGGCTCTGTAGCACAATTTGAGAGCAGGGATGATGATACCTCTAGCAGTTTTTTATTATTCAGTATTGTTTTAGTTATCCTGGGTTTTTTGTGTTTCCATATGAAGCTGAAAATTATCCTTTTAATTTCTGTGAAGAATTATGTTGGAATTTTGATGGGACTTGCATTGAATCTGTAGACTGCTTTGGGTGGGGTGGCCAATCTTAATATTAATCCTGCATGGGCATGCATATCTTTTCATCTTCAGATAATCTTTTCAATTTCTTTCTTCAATGTCTTAAAGTCTTTATTATAGAATTATTTCACATGCTTTGTTAGAGTTACCACAAGATGTCTTTTTGAGAGTGTTATGGAAGTTATTACTTCTGTGATTTCTTTCTCAATCCATTTGTCCACTGAATATTTGAAGACTACTGACTTTTGTGCTTCAATTTTATATATGGCTATGAACCTATGGGTGCTAGGGAGTACAGCATTTTGGTTTGAATGAGAATGGCCTTCAAAGATTTATGTGTTTGAATACTTAGTCCCCATTCCATAGAATTGTTAGGGAAGGATTTAGAGGTGTGGCTTTCTTGGGGGGGGAGTGTCATTAGGAGTAGAGTTTGAGGTTTTAAAAGACTCCTGCCATTCCCAAAGTGTTCTCTGCCTCCTGGTTTCAGTTTTGAGATATGAGTTCTCAGCGATTCTTGCTGTCCTTCCTTTTCTCAGCCATCATGAACTTTAACCCTCTGAAACCATAAGCCCACATAAATGCTTTCTTTCAAATGTTTCCCTGGTCATGATGTTTTATTATAGCAAGAGAAAAGTGAATGATGTACGTCTCTTCCCCCAAAAGCTTCACATCCTATCCCAGGACAGAGAAATTCTTTGCTGACTATCAGAACTCTGAGTTTAGCACAGATTGACTAGGAACTGAGTTTCCTCCAGGAGTTAGAATCACATGGTAGAGAAAGTAAATCATAGAAAATAATTCTTATTTCAGTATGTCATATTTGTGGTTAATTAAGTCAATGACAGTTAGATGGTAAATTAATGAGATAATGCACTTGTGATGATTTAAAAATTGAGTCACTACTTAAACACTTAATAATGAAGATACATAAGTCATAATTTTGTTGACCCTTCTGCTAAGCTCACATTTTCAAATATTATTCAGGTATATTTTTATCTTTACAGACATTGCTTCTTCCCCATACATTTCTGGCATTCACTTGTATTCAGGGATCCATCCTACTCTTTAGAACACATCTCAGGGATAAGGGGCCTCAGGCAGAGACTCACAATTGTTTAAAGCCATTATGTGGGCTTTTTCTCTCCCAGATTGGTTCCTGTGGGAATCAATCATAGCCTCTGAGATATGAGATTAAATCTATCATGTAGCTTTCAGGAATTTTCCTTTGTTACTAATGAGACTTGTGAGAGAACAGTTTGCTTTTTTTCCTATGAATTTTCACCATGTAAGCATGTGAGAAGATTTTGCCTGAATGTTCATCATGAACAGACTGTAGTTCTTGCTAGTCTGCTCCAGTCAGAAAGGTTGCTCTTGGCTTCAGAGTTTGTGCTGAGTTTATTATTTGGTCATTTCAAAGCAGGTTAAATGGACATGTTCGTCATTTGAATCTGAAGTGATATTTTAACAGTATATTCATGGCTGAAGATAATTCTTCTCAAGTGAAATCTTTTCTTGTTAGAATTTCATTTTATACATGCCATTCTATGTGGTCTGATAAATGCCTCAATTCCATGAAGGTTAAGCTATTCCAATCAAGAAATTTCTGGTAAGAACTTTGGTATTGTATTCTCAAAGATAATTAATATTTATCCACCAGAAGACTGAAAACAAACTAACACACAAACTATAACAATATTTTTGGAATTCTATTCACACTCAGCTGTAGAATAGCAATTTCCCTATGTGCTCAAATAAGACTATCTCACCTTAGATATTAATAGGAAAATTTCAGAGCCATGAAACCTATGGAATCTTGTTTTAAAATTTCATATTGGAAAAAAATGAGTCACCTAGAAGGAAGAATTTCAGAAAATAGAGGTTTTAACTGAATGATATTGTTAAGAATTTTCTGTCATCATTATAATCTGCATTTCAACAAAAAAATGTCTGCTTCCCAACTTCCTGGTCAAATAACATTTTTCCATTAGGAAAAATTATCTCTGTGTCATGTATTATTAAAGAATGGCACTATATTCTCTCACTCACTGCTCAGAGGTCCAGAGGTGAGCCATAGGGAAAAAAACACTGTCAAATTTAATTTAACTGCACATAAAGCTGTGGTTCTATTGCTAGAGTTTTCCTGCCTGGCCCACGGTCAGGACAAATCTCTCTCACCTGCCAGTCCCACAGTCGCTCAGACCCAACCAAGTAAACACACAGACTTATATTGCTTACAAACTATATGGCCGTGGCAGACTTCTTGCTAACTGTTCTTATATCTTATATTAATCCATTTCTATAAATCTATACCTTGCCACGTGACTGATGGCTTACTGGCATCTTTACATGCTGCTTGTCCTGTCGGTGGCTGGCAGTGACTCCCTCCACCTTCCTGTTCTTTTAATTCTCTCTGTTAGTCCCGCCTATACTTCCTGCCTAGCCACTGGCCAATCAGTGTTTTATTAGCAACATATTTGCCATACAGAACATCCCACAACACTTCACTCTTAGTAACATTCAACAAGAAAACAAGAAAGTCATGGGCAAGGATATATATATATATATAAAATCACTGGTGAACAATCCTCAATCCCCAATCAAATGATAGAATAAGATTTGACATCTTAATCAGACAGGTGGAGATCTATTGCTAATTCACACTCACTGGTTCAGCAATAGTGGATAAGTGGAATGACATTATGCACAATCAGACTAGTGGGAGAGTAATTTTTTTTTCTGACAATGCAGTGAAATGCTCTCTGCCAGATTCCCAATGACATTTCATAATTTGAGGCTTTGCCATACAGAATAAGCTAGTTAAGTCAACTGTGGCTTGAGGCTTCTTTAGGAATTAAACTTAGAAACATTCCTGTCCTCTGTACATTAAAAACAATTCTGTAAATGTTCTGAAAACAAGAAATCTTACAAAAGAGAAAGGATTGATAGTAGCTGTATCTATATCAGGGATCCCAAAAGCTGAATCTAAAGCTACAGCTGCTAAAAATGGAAAGGGTCCACGTTATTCAGAATCATTGATATGCATTTTCTTTGTGACACTTGTGTCTGCTGCAAAGTCATTTAGCTGAGAAACGTGCAAATCATTCTGAGATTCTGCATGAAGAAACTGTTTAATTACTTCTATTGAAGATTTTTTTTTTTTTTTGGTTTTTTGAGACAGGGTTTCTCTGTGTAGCTTTGCGCCTTTCCTGGAACTCGCTTTGGAGACCAGGCTGGCCTCGAACTCACAGAGATCAGCCTGCCTCTGCCTCCTGAGTGTTGGGATTAAAGGCGTGCACCACCACCGCCCAGCGAAGATTTCTATACTTTAATGTATTGCTTTATCACTGGTTCAGTGCCTGTTTCTTCCTCTAAGAAATTGACTGGGAGACTTCCTACTACAATATGTTCCCTTTGAATCCAAGAATTTACACAGGCAAGTACGAATAATTTAAGAGCATGTGTGTGTGAGAAAGATGTTTCAGAGAGCATCAGAAATCCCCAGTGCCAGTTGGCTGGTTTTGAGTGCATCAGGTAGGAACTTGCTACCTTTAAATGTATCTCCTGTTCTCTCTAAGGGCTTCAGACACCCATCCTTACAGAAGGGATAGTTATACCAAACTCATGGAACTACCATTTTGAAATACGATAGCATTCAGTAAACAGTAAAGGATTTCAATATGGGTTAGTCATTGCATCAAAGGAGCAATGATCGGGTCACCAACTATGCTGGCTAGTTTTATGTCAACTTAACACAGGGAGAGTCATCTGAAAGGAAGGAAGCTCAATTGAGAATATGCCTCCATATGATCCAGGTGCAGCATTTTCTTAATTATGATATTATGGGAAGGCCCAGTCCATTGTAGGTGGTGCTGGGCTGGTGGTCCTAGGTTCTATAAGAAATCAGACTGAGCAAGACATGATAAGCAACCCAGTAAGCAGCACCACACCATGGCCTCTGCATCAGCTCCTGCCTCCAGGTTCCTGTCCTGCTTGAGTTCCTGCCCTTACTACTTGTCTTATCTAGGATTTCTATTGCTGTGAAGAGACCATGACCATGGCAACTCTTATAATAGGAAGCATTTAATTGGGGCTGGTTTACAGTTTCATAGGTTTAATCTATTTTCATTATGGCAGGACATATTGCTGGAGAAAGAGCTGTAAGTTCTATATCTAGAACTATAGGCAGCAGGAAGAGAATATCATACTAGGCCTGATTTGAGCATCTGAGACCTCAAAGCCTGACCCAGTGACACACTTCTTCAAACAACACCACACCTACTACAATAAGGCTACACTTTATAATAGTGCCACTCTCTATGAGCTTATGGGGGCTATTTTCTTTCAAACCACCACACTGCTTTTGATAATGAACTGCTTTAAAAAACTTTGAATGCATAAACTCATTCCCCCCAAGTTGCTTTTGGTTGTGGTATTTCATCATAGAAATAGAAACCACCAACTAATTCATAGACTTGGTTGTAACATAAATTGCTGAATAGTCTTATAATAAAAACCCAGAGCCAGATATCAGGGTGAAACCTGAAAGATCAGAGAAGCAAAAGAACAAGACACTGCCACATCTCACCTTTCTGACTCCACGAATCCTCTGACTTAATGTCTCTGAGTCCTCAGCTAAGAAAACATTAGTTTCTGTCTCCTCACACCTAATATTCCTTTCTCTGCCTAGTGATATCATTTTCTTCCTAGTGCTGGGATTAAAGGTGTGTGCCACCACTGTCTGGCTCTGTTTCTCTATTAGACTAAGTCAGTCTAATGTAGTCAAGGGTGACTTTGAACTCATAGAAATCCAGATGAATCTCTGTCTCATGAGTGCTAGGATTTAAGGTATATGCTACTCCTGTCTGGTATGTATGTTTAATCTAAGGGCTTGTTCTGTTCTCTATCAGGCAAATTTTATTAAGGTACACAATATATCACCATAATTCCCCTCTTTTGTCTAAAATAATAAAATAAGGTTATAACTAATATAAGAAAAAGTATATAAAGTAAGTACAATAAGTATATACAATATATACAGAAAATAATTACATTACCAATGTCCAGTACATAAACATTTGAAAAATTCAAAGAATATTCTCCATTATTTATCCTATTTTGGTGAGTCCAAAATGTTGTACCTAAATCACTTTCTATCCTAACTTGTATTACCCACCCCAAACTATCTTTGGATGTCTTTCAAACTTACGCATTTTATACCTCTTTAGTGAGTTTCTTTTCTGAATTTGTTAACAAGGAAAACTATAACTATGCCTATCTAATCTTCAACTCCCTCAGAGACCCAAAAAGGAAATAATATTAACTGAGTAAGCAGGAAATGCAAACAAGTGACTTCCAAAAAATGTCAGAAATGACAGAAACAGCTAGCTGCCTGGACAATCACCCAAGGTTCCTCTGCAATGTTGAGTCATCCATCTTTGGCCTATAGGCATAGCATATCTGACCAATTTTTCTATGAGGCAGGATTTTCTGAAGAGCTGTCCTACTTTGTCTTGGCAAGGTTTGGCAGTCCTCTTTTTTGTGTCCTGCTTGTTCATTTGGACAGCATACTGTCAGCAGTCAAGGCAAGGAAACTTTCTTGTCCAGTGGCTAGCTTTTGCCACAGAGAAAGTAAACTCCATATGCAGTTTCTTCAATGTCCATCATCTTCTCTGAAGTAGATTGTTGCTGCCAGGAGCAGACATGTCTCATAGTCATAAAAAAATCTATTTAATTAAAACATCTTAAATGCTATATTCTATAGATCTCTGAATTGTTTGATGATGACCTATCTAAAATATATCTCTGTTTGATCTTGAAAACATACCTAGTATGACTGCTAGTTTGATTGTAATAGGTGACTAAATACTAACTTGCATTTCTTTATATCCTAATTAATTGGTAATAACTTTCAAGGACTAGAAAATTGCATTATATTGTTAAATGAGTTGTATAGGTACAATACTTTGAACAAGATTAGAAACATATGTACAATATGTTCTAACAAAATCAATCTCAAATTTGTCTCAGCATACAAAATTTATATATAATATAAAAAATCCAATCCAATGTAAAATATTTAAAACTAGTAGTTGCTTTTTAAAAGTAGATTCAATAATCTACCTTTTTATCTGATCATATATATATATCCTCCCCTTTTTCTTTTCAGAGTAGATTCAATAATGTACTCTTTTATCTTATCATTTCTATATAGTACATTTCTATATCATATCCCCCTTTCCTCTTTTAGAAAGAGATTGACTATGACCAATAACAACTTTTAACCAAGCCCTAAAGAAAGACAAACATCCATAATCCATTTTTGGGGGATGTGGGCATAGTTTTCCAGACTACTTACTGCTGATTGGGGCACTGGTAGTCTTATGGGGACACACACAAAAAAAAACTAGGATTATGGTCAAGTCCTGACTGGACTAGTCTGTGAGGCTGTATCATCTCAGAACTGAACTGGCTTGCCACAGAGATCAGACTGGTGAATACCCTAACTGTCATCACAAAACTTTTCTCCAATGACTGATAGAAGCAGATGCAGAAATTCACAGCCAATCACTAGACAGAGCTCCAGGAGTCCAGTCAAAGAAAGAAAAGAGGGATTCTATGAGCAAGTGCATCAGGATCATAATGGAAAAACATGCAGGGATGACCAAACCAAACTATAGGAAACTCATGAAAGTGGAGTCATTCACCGTAGAGCCTACATGAGACTGGATTAGGCCCTTTGCATGTTGAGACAGTTGTATAGCTTGATCTGCTTGGGAGGCCCCCTGGTGGTAGGATCAGAATCCATCTCTGTTGCATGAGCAAGCTTTGTGGAGCCCACTACCTATGATGGGACACCTCATGCAGCCTTGAGGCAGGCAGAAGGGCTTGGACATGTCTCTAGTGAAGTGCCTCCTCATGGGAGGCCTTGCATTCTTGTGGGTGGGAGTGGGGCGTGGGTTGGGAGGGGACAGCTAGGGTGTAGGAGGAGGGAAGAGGGGGATCTTTGATTGGTGTGTAAAATAAATGAAAAAATTTTCTTAATAAAAAAAAAGAAATAAAAGCAAAACCTCATCCCCAATGTAATATATATCCTAGTTTCCATTCTGAGGTCAGCACATCCTTAAAGTATATAGGCTGATTTAATTCTGTAGCTTTTTTCTATTATCCAATGTCTCTCCACAGCTGTTGTTCCTTTCTCATTAAAACTGAGAAAATTCAAAGTTAATAGAGTATTATGCAGTCTATTTCTGGGTTTTTTTGTTACTCCTTTCTGTTTATTTAGCCTATCATTCAGAGTTTGATTTGACCTTTCTATGACTGCTTGGCCTGTAGGATTATGTGGCATACCTGTAATGTGCTTTATACTGTAAAAAGCAAAAAATTGTTTCATTTTATCAGAGACATATGCTGGAGCATTGTCAATTTTAATTTGTGCAGGTATACCCATGATGGCCATAACTTCTAGCAAATGAGTAATTACAGAATCAGCCTTTTCTCAACTCAGAGCAGTTGCCCATTGAAATCCTGATAGGTATCAATGGTGTTGTGTACATATTTCAATTTTCCAAATTCTGCAAAATGAAACACATCAATCTGCCAGGTTTCATTCTTCTGAGTACCCTATGGATTACATTCTGCTAGTAATGGAGTTTGGTTGTAAAAAGAACAAGTAGGACATTTCCTTATAATTTCCTTAGCTTGTCACCAGGTTATGGAAAAATCCTTTTTGAAACCCTTAGTATTGACATGTTGTTTTTGATGAAATTCTGAGGCCTCCAGCACATTTCCTAACAATAGTTTATCAACCTTGTAATTACCTTGTGCTAGACGGCCTGGCACACCCATATGGGATTGAATGTGAGTTATATATAAAAGATGATTCCTATTCCTGATTATTTCTTGTAACTGAATAAATAACAAAGTTAATATGACTCATAAGGGATAAGTTCAGCAGTTTCAATGTGTAAGACCACTCTCAGCATATTAAGAGTCAGTAACTACAATGAGAGTTTGCAAAAAAAAATCCCTTAATACCATCAGAATGGCATATAATTCTGATTTTTAGACAAAATTATAAAGACTTTGAACCACCTTATTTAAATTTTAATTTAATGAATTGTAACCTGCCTTTCTTTGTTTGTTTGCATCTGTACAAAATATAGGGGTTTCAGATATTGGTGTTTCATATACAATATGAGGCAGGATCCAATTCACTCTCTTTATAAGTTGAATTCTATCACTTTTTGGGACATTTGCTGTTAATCTCTCCAAAAAAAAATTACCACAAGCTCTTTGCCAAGGTTCACTTTCTGCCCATAATTTGTCAATTTCATCATTAGTTAAAGGTACTACAATTTCTTCTGTGTCTATGCCTGCTAATTGATGAAGTCACAATTTTCCTTTTAAAAACAACTCAGAGATCTTTTCCACTTAAGTTTTTAAATTTTCACTGTTTATTTGGTAGAAATATCCATTTCAATATAATATCTTCCCTCTGTGTTGAAATTAACCAAAATGCAATCAAGCTTTGGCTCCAAATGATCCACATGTGCATCCTCTATGGTCTTTTCCATCAAAACTAATTTTTTTCTTAGCTTCAGCTGATAATTCTCTTTGACTATTTAAGTCCTTGTCACCCTCTAAGATTTTGTACAAAATACTTAGTTCATCATTTTTTACCCCAATCACTATATATATATTGGTCTATATATTGGAAATTTCTTCTAATAATCTTTGAAAATCATTAAGAGTCCATAATTGATCTCTTCTAATTTGCACCTTTGGAGGTCTAATTTTCTGTAGACCTATTTTATATCCTAAATAATTAACAGAATCTCCTCTTTGTATCTTTTCAGGAGCAATTTGTAATCCCCAACAAGGCAAAATTTTATTTACATCTTCAAATATTCTTCCTAAAGCATCTACATTTGAATCATCTAGTAAAATGTCATCCATGTAATGGTAAACTATAGATTGAGGAAATTGTTTATGTATTACTTCCAAAGGCTATTGTACAAAATATTGGTGCAGGGTTGGGCTATTTAATATTCCCTGTGGGAGAACCTCCCATTGGTATCTCTTAACAGGCTGAGAATTATTATAAGTAGGCACTATGATGACAAATCTTTCTCTGTCTTTTTTTTGGGTAAGGGTATTGAAAAGAAACAATCTTTTAAATTAATAACTAAAAGAGGCTCTCCTTTAGGTAACAGAATGCAAAGAAATTCCATATTGTAGAGAGCCCATTGGGTGAATTACCTTGTTAATAACTACTAGGTCTGGTACCATTCTCCACGTACCAGATATTTTTAATAACAAATACAGGAGAATTCCAAGGGTTGGTTGATTCTTCAATATGCTGAGGATTTAACTGCTCTTGTACCAGCTATTCTAAGGCCTGTAGTTTCTCTGTTGTTAAAGGCTATTGCTGAAACCATACAGGATTGTCTGTTAACCATTTTAAAGTAGGGTTATTAGTGTCTTTGAAAGATCAGCAGCTGCTGTGCCCTATTCTTGTACAATCTGGATAGTTGGTGACTGTCCTTTATAATACCTTCTAATGTTTTTCCCAGAAACATATTAGTTTATGATTTGCTTCTGGGATTGGAGGAATGTTAATCTGGGTATTCCATTGTTGTAATAAATCACATCCCAATAAATTCATAGCTATGTTAGCCACATATGGTTTTAATTTTCTTCTCTGTTCTTCTGGCCCTATACATTTGACCCATCTCATGCTCCGTTTCACTTGAGATAATGTTCCAATCCCTAAAAGCTGAACATTTACTTCCTGAATTTGGATGCCTAGATTCTGGTGTAAATAATTGTTACATCCACACCTGTGTCTACAAGACCTTCAATGAGAATGTTATTTATTCATATTTTAAATTTTGGTCTTTGTTCATTTATGGAAGTTTGCCAAAAAATTCACTTTATGGTTTCTCCCAAATTTTTTTTATCTCTTCTATAGCTGTTCTATCACCTGGAGCAATATGGTTTTTTACAATAGGCATTAGGTTCTTTAATTGCTCTGAGAAGGAGTTTCTTCCATGGTGACAGGAAAGGACTGAACTGAATTTGACATGGAGGCCTACAATAAGCCCCTCAGGGAGTTTCCCAATGGCAAAGGCAAATGATTACCTTGTCTGTCCCTTCTTGATCTACATCCATTAGTCCAACTTCTGCCTTCACCACACCTTTTGCATAATCCAGAAGGGTTGGGATTATTCCTTGAAAAAACATTGTTTTGAGGAATGTCCTGATTATGGTCCCTTTTTAGGTGACCTTGTGTATCATAATTGAAACATATGACTGTACATGAATTGCTAAATGGTGTTTAATTAAAAAAACTGGAGCCAGAAATTGAGGTAAATACTGGAAGATCAGAGAGACAAAGGAACAAGCCACGTGTTACCTCTAGGATTCCTCAGCCTGAAAAGCTTTCTTCAACTGAAATATTTTAGTTTCTGTCTCCTCATGCCTTATATAGCTTTCCCTGCCCACCCATATCATTTCCTGTCCAACATTCCTAGTGCTAGGCATAAAGTCACATGACTCTCAAATATTGTGATTAAATGTGTGTGCTATCACTGCCTGGTTCTGTTTCTCTCCTAGACTGAGTCACTCTAATGTAGTCAAGGTTGGCTTTGAACTCACAGAAATCCAGATGATCTCTGCCTCCCAAGTGCTAGGATTAAAGGTTTGCACCACCACTCTCTGGCATCTATGTTCAATCTGGTGGCATGTTCTGTTCTCTGATATTCAGGCAAATTTATTAGGGTACATAATATATCACCACATTTTCCCTTTTTTGCCTAAAATAATAAAATAACGTTATAACTAATATAAGAAAAAGTATATAAAGTATAATAAGCATATACAATATATACAGAAAATAATTACATTACCAATGTCCAGTACATAAACATTTGAAAAATTCAGAGAAAATACTCCATTATTTATCCTATTTTGGTGAGTCCAAAATGTTGTACCTAATTCACTTTCTGTCCTTACTTGCATTACCAACCCAAAGCTATCTTTGGATGTCTTTCAAACTTATATACTTTACACCTCTTTAGTGAGTTTCTTTTTTGAATTTGATAACAAGGAAAACTATAACTATCTTGTCTTCCACTCCCTCAGAGACCCAAAAAGGAAATAATATTAACTGAGTAAGCAGGAAGTACAAGAAAGTGACTTCCAAAAAAAATGTGAGAAGTGACAGAAACAACTGGCTGCCTGGTCAGTTACCCAAGGTTCCTCTGCACTGTTGGGGCATCCATCAGCAGTCAGACCTAGCATATCTGACAGACTTATCTGTTCTCTTAGCAATGTTCAGCAGTCCTTTCTTTTGTGTCCTGTGTGTCCATTTTGGACCACATACTGTCAGCAGTCGAGGCAAGGGCATTTCATGCCCAGTTGCTAACTTTTGCCATAAAGAAAGTAAACTCCATATGGAGTTTCTTCAATGCCCATCATCTTCTCTGAAGTATAATGATGCTGTCAGGAGCACACATGCCTCATTGTCATAAAAAATCTATATTATTAAAATATCTTAAATGCCATATTCTCTAGAACTCTGAAGTATTTGGAGACAATTGTCTATCTAAAATATCACTGTTTAACCTTGAAAACATACATAACCTGACAAATTCCATTGTAATAGGTGACTATCATCTAAACTACTTTTCTTTATTAGGCTAAATAGTTGGTAATAATAACTTTCAAGGACTAGAAATTTGTATTACATTGTTAAATGAACTGCATAGGTACAATACCTTGAAAAAGATTTGAAATATATGTACAGTACTTTCTAACAAAATCAATCTCAAATTTGTATCAAGATACATAATTTATATACAACATACAAAAATCCAATCCAATGTAAAATATTTAAAACTAGTAGTTGCTTTTTAAAAGTAGATTCAATAATCTACCTTTTTATCTTATCATATCCATATTCTCCCCTTTTTTTCTTTTCAGAGTAAATTCAATAATCTACCTGTTATTCTGTTATTTCTATATCTCCTTTTTTCATAGTAGATTCAAAAATCTACCCTTTTATTCAATCTTTTCTGTTTAATACATTTTTATACCATATCCCCCTTTTGCCTTTTAGAAAGAGATTGACTGTGATCAACAACAATTTTTAACCAAATCCTAAGCAAAGAAAAACATCCATAATCCATTTTGGGGGAATGTGGGTGGAATTTTCTAGGATACTTCCTGCTGATTGAGGGCAGTGGTAGTCTTATGGGGATACAAAGAAAATTTTGGATTATGGTCAAGTCCTGAATGGAGTACTCTGTGAGGCTGTATCATCTCAGCTAGCCATCTCAATATTGTCCTGAGCAGTTTGTAGTCCAAAGCCCATCTTTCGGTGGAGTTTGTCAGCTTTGTGGTGTTATTATAGTCCTGATGGAATCATCATTGTGGGGTCCTATCATCTTTTTGGAGACTTCAAAGTCTCTGTTTGGTTATGGTTCACTGCAGAAAATCTATTCCATGGGACACTTTTTCTGGATAATTTATCCTTTTTCTTCAGATGTATCATTTGTCCAGTGTTCTTCAGATTACTTAGCTGGATGCCTACATTCTCCTAAAAGACAAAAACAAAACCCTTCCCCAACCCTCACTTTGGGGAGTTTCCAAATCTAATCTTTATCAATTATGATTTATGGTTTCTCCTGATTTTTTCTCTCTTATATAGCTGTTCTATCATCCAGAGCTGCATGGTTTTTTACAATAGGCATTAGGTTCTTTAATTGCTCTGAGAAGGAGTTCCCTCCATGATGGCAGGAAAGGACTGAACTGAATTTGACATGGATACCTGCGAGAGACCACTCAGTGTTTCTGGACACAAAAAGCAAGGGATTACCTTGTCTGTCTCTTGTTGATCTACATTCATTAGTCCAATGTCTGCCTTTGCCACCCCTTCTGCACAATCCAGAAGGGAGGGGCATTCTATTGGAATTATTCCTTGAGAAAACATTATTTCGAGGAATGCTGCCTGCAGTCATTCTTTTGGTGACCTTGTTTACTGTAACTGAAAGATCTGACATTACTATATTTCTTAAAACTTATGGAAATTATCTTTCCTATCCAAACATCATCATGGTTATGAGATTCAATATTTATTGTATCTCAGATCTATTCTTCCAAGGGTTCTGACCTTGCCTTTAAAAGCCTAATTACCCTTTTGCATTGCATTAGCATTTTCAAAAGCCAGAGATTCAATTATTATCTATCTAGCTTCTGAATTTGATATCATTCTATTTAGTGCTGAAGTCAGTCATTGTAAGAAATCAGTGAAGATTTTTTGGGTCCTTTATAACTCTTGTAAATGATTTAATTTTCTTTCCGACTTCTTCAATTCTGTCCCAAGAATTCAAGGCTGCCATGTGACATAAATCCAGAGTGTGGTCATCATATAAAGATTGTCTTTGTGTATCAGCATCATCACCTTCTCCATACCTCTAGCTTTACTTCATTGTTCAATAGTCTTAGCTTCATCTTTCTACCAGGTACTCCATTGTAATTGGAGACCAGCCTCTAAGACTGTTGTAAACAAATCTCTCCAGTCTTGAGGGATAATTCTATTACAAGTCAACCATTAGTTTAACATCTGCTTCAGGAAAGATGAATGGATGATATATGAGATTATTGCTTCTTTGAATCTCCTCAAACATAACATTTGCACAAGAGTCCAGTTAGCACTTACCCAGACTTGAGGATATCTATCAGTGGGTGTTTTCTGTAAGGTTACTAGATAGATTAAGGTTGGCTGTTTTCAAGCCTTAAGCTATTTCTCTGTAACCTTGTAATGCAAAGTTGTGATTGGTTCTCCTTTAAATTCTTCCGTCTGGGTCTGAATAACTCACTGATCTGTTTTAACAAGTTTTTCTAAAACTTTTATCTTGACATTCATATTAATCAACTTTTTAAATGATAAAACAAAAATGATCAATTGAATAATATTTATTATTGACATTGCATCTATCCTATCAACACTAATTATCCTCTCATTTAATTGTTCATTTTTAGACTGTTTAATATATAATCAAGCAAAAACCAAATGCCTCCATTGTAAAAATGTTTCCCATTTTTTTTTAATGTGGGAAAAAACTTTCTTTTAACTACTTCTTCCCCTTTAAGAAATCCCAATTGATTCAGCAAATCTGCTGACAGTGATGATCCAGATGATGGTGTGGCAGCAGCTGGAGGAGGGGGCCCAGAGAAAACTAAAAGGAAGAAACTAAAGAACCAGTTTGTCTGCACAGGGGAACATGTGAAAGTGTCTAATTCTGGCATTTTTGGAGTACAGAAACATATGGAGCTTGCTGCAGAGAGGCTGCAACAAAACCTTAGCCAGCACATTAGGGACTCTGGCCTATGTGGAGTAGAGATTTCTGCCGTGTGTATCTCCCTGGGAATTGCAGGGGAATTGCAAGGCCACAGGCAAGTGGCTTTTTTGTGAATTCATGCTCCAGAAGTTGGACACAAGATATAACACGAATTGCTAAGTGGTCTTATAATAAAAACCCAGAAACAGATATCAGCGTGAAAGCTGAAGGATCAGAGAAGCAAAGGAATAAGACACTCCTCACCAGCTCCGTGAATCCTCTGACAGAATGTCTGAGTCCTCAGCTGAAAAAGTATTAGTTCCAGTCTCCTCACATCTCATATACATTTCTCCACCCAGGGATATCACTTCCTTCCTAGTGATATATATTCCTGGTGAATCATAAACCAATAACTTGTATATACTTCATACAACTACCTTGAACATCTCAGAAAGAACCACTCTGCATTTTTTATTTTATAATTTAATTTAATTTTACATATCAGCCACAGATTCCCTTGTTTGCCCCCCCCCCACAACCCCTCCAGTCCACCCCCCATTCCCATCTCCTCCAGGGCAAAGACTCCCCTGGGGATTGAGTTCAACCTGGTAGATTCAGTCCAGGCAGGTCCAGTACCCTCCTCCCAGACTGAGCCAAGTGTCCCTGTATAAGCTCCAGGTTCCAAAAAGCCAGCTCATGCACTGAGGACAGGTCCTGGTCCCACTGCCTGGATGCCTCCCAAACAGGTCAAGCTAATCAACTGTCTCAGTTATCCAGAGGGCCTGATCCAGTTGGGGGCTCCTCAGCTATTGGTTCATAGTTCATGTGTTTCCATTCGTTTAGCTATTTGTCCCTGTGCTTTTTCCAATCTTGGTCTCAACAATTCTGGATCATAAAAACCTTCCTCTTTTTTGCCAATTGGACTCCTGGAGCTCCACCTGGGGCCTGGCTGTGGATCTCTGCATCCAGTTCCCTCAGTCATTGGATGAGGTTTCTAGCATAATTAGGGTGTTTGGCCATCCTATGACCAGAGTAGGTCAGTTCGGGATTTCTCTTGACCATTGCCAGTAGTCTATTGTGGAGGTATCCTTGTGGATTTCTGTGGACCTCGCTAGCACCCTGCTTCTTCCTATTCTCATGTGGTCTTCATTTATCATGGTCTCTTATTCCTTGTTCTCTCTCTCTGTTCTTGATCCAGCTGGGATCTCCTGCTCCCCTAAAGTCTTTCCCTCGACCCTTGCCCTTCATTACCCCCACTCATGTCCAGGTTGTTCATGTAGATCTCATCCATTTCTCTGTCATTGGGTGATCCCTGTGTCTTTCTTGCGGTCCTGTTGTCTAGGTAGACTCCCTGGAGTTGTGAGTAGCAGTCTAGTCATCTTTGTTTTATATCTAATATCCTCCTATGAGTGAGTACATACCATGCTTCTCTTTCTGAGTCTGTGTTACCTCATTCAGGATGATTTTTTCTAGATCCATCCATGTGACTGCAAACCTCATGATGTCATTGCTTTTCTCTGCTGAGTAGTATTCCATTGTGTATATGTACCACATTTTATTTATCCATTCTTCAGTTGAAGGGCATCTAGGTTGTTTCTAGGTTTTGGTTATTACAAACAATGCTGATATGAACATAGCTGAACATGTGCCCTTGTGGTATGAGTGAGCATTCCTTGGGTATATGGCCAAGAGTGGTATAGCTGGGTCTTGGGGGAGATTGATTCCCAATTTTCTAAGGAAGTGTCATATTGATTTCCAAAGTGGTTATACAAGCTTGCAATCCCACCAGCAGTGGAGGAGAGTTTCCCTAGATCCACAACCTCTCCAGCATAAGCTGTCTCCAGTGTTTTTGATCTTAGCCATTCTGACAGGTGTAAGGTGGTATCTGAGAGTCATTTTGATTTGCATTTCCCTGATGATTAGGGATGTTGAGCAATTCCTTAAGTGTCTTTCAGTCATTTGAGCTTCCTCTGTTGAGAATTCTCTGTTTAGTTCTATAGCCCATTTTTTAATTGGACTGTTGGGCATTTTGATGTCTAATTTCTTGAGTTCTTTATATATTCTGGATATCAGCCCTCTGTCAGATGTGGGGTTGGTGAAGATCTTTTCCCATTCTGTAGTCTGTCGCTTTGCCTTGTTGACCATATCCTTTGCTCTACAAAAGCTTCTCAGTTTCAAGAGTTCCCATTGATTGATTGTTTCTTTCAGTGTCTGTGCTACTGGTGTTATATTTATGAAGTGATCTCCTATGCCAATGCATTCAAGACTACTTCCTACTTTCTCTTCTAGAAGGTTCATAGTAGCTGGATTTATGTTGAGGTCTTTGATCCACTTGAACTTAAGTTTTGTGCACGGTGACAGATATGGATCTATTTGCAGCCTTCTACACGTTGATATCCAGTTATGCCAGCACCATTTATTGAAGATGCTTTCTCTTTTCCATTGTACAGTTTTGGCTTCTTTGTCAAAAATTATATGTTCATAGGTGTGCGGATTAATGTCAGGTTCTTCAATTCTATACCATTGGTCCACATGTCAGTTTTTGTGCCAGTACTAAGCTATTTTTATTACTGGAGTTCTATAGTAGAGCTTGAGGTCAGGGATCGTGATGCCTCCAGAGTTTGTTTTATTGTACAGGAATCTTTTGGCTAGCCTGGGTTTTTTGTTTTTCCATATGTAGTTGAGTATTATTCTTTCTAGGTCCATGAAGAATTGTGTTGGTATTTTGATGGGGACTGCATTGAATCTGTAGATTGCTTTTGGTAAGGTTGCCATTTTTACTATGCTAATCCTGCCTATCCATGAGCATGGGAGATCTTTCCATTTTCTGACATCTTCTTCAATTTCTTTTTTCAGGGACTTAAAGTTCTTGTCATATAGGTCCTTCACTTGGTTGGTTAGTGTTACCCCAAGGTATTTTATATCATTTGTGACTATTGTAAAGGGTGATGTATCTCTGATTTCCTTCTCAGCCTGTTTGTGAATTGTATATAGCAGGGCTACTGATTTTTTTGAGTTGATCTTGTATCGTGCTATATTGTTGAAGGTGTTTATAAGTAGCATCAGTTCCTTGGATGAATCTTTGGGGTCACTCAAGTATACTATCATGTCATCTGCAAATAGGGAAAGCTTGACTTCTTCCTTTACAATTTGCAGCCCCTCAATCATCTTATGTTGTCTTATTGCTCTGGCTAGAACTCCAAGTACTATATTGAATAAGTATGGGGAGAGCAGACAGCCTTGCCTGATTCCTGATTTTAGTGGAATCGCTGTGAGTTTCTCTCCATTTAATTTGATGTTGGCTGTTGACTTGCTGTAAATTGCCTTATTATGTTTAGGTATGTTCCCTGTATTCCTGATCGCTCCAAGACCTTTATCATGAAGGGGTGTTGGATTTTTGTCAAATGCCTTTTCTGCATCTAGTGAGATGATCATGTAGTTTTTTTCTTTCAGTTTGTTTATATGGTGTATTACGTTGATGGACTTTCGTATGTTGAACCACCTTTGCATCCCTGGGATGAAGCCTACTTGATCATGTTGGGTAATTGTTTTGATGTGTTCTTGGAGTCTGTTTGCCAGTATTTTATTGAGTATTTTTGCATCAATATTCATGAGGGAGACCGGTCTGTAGTTCTCTTTCTTTGTTGCATCCTTGTTTGGTTTAGGAATCAGGGTAATTGTAGCCTCATAGAAGGAGTTTGGTAATGTTCCTTCTGTTTCTATTGTGTGGAACAATTTAAAGAGTATTGGTATTAACTCTTCTTTGAAGATCTAGTAGAATTCTGCGCTGAAACCATCTGGTACTGGGCCTTTTTTTTTTGGTTGGGAGATTTTTAATGACTGATTCTATTTCCTTAGGGGTTATTGGACTATTTAAATAGTTTATCTGGTCTTGATTTAACTTAGGTATGTGGTACCTATTGTAGTGGTATTGTGTTCCCCAAAATATTGTGTACCTTAATAAACTTATCTGGGGTCAGAGAACAGGACAGCCACAATGTTAAACATGAGGATAGGCAGTGGTAGCATACGTCTTTAATCCTAGCATTCCAGAGGCAGAAATTCATGTGTTCAAGGATACACCCAAGCATGGTGACCCACGCCTTTAATCCCAGAAAGCAAGTCTTCAATCCCAGGGAGTGGCGGTAGAAAGCAGAAAGGTATATAAGGCGTGAGGACCAGAAACTAGAGGCATTTGCCCTGGAGAGGCATTTGCCCAGGAGAGGCATTTGCCCAGGAGAGGCATTTG
>CABHPQ010132159.1:0-21021 GCA_902168405.1 Peromyscus aztecus | reverse complement strand
TGAGAGTCATTCGGATATGAGGACATAGAGGCTTCCAGTCTGAGAAAGCAAGACCAGCTGAGGATCCGGCAAGGTGAGACAGCTGTGGCTTGTTCTGTCTCTCTGACCATCCAGTGTTCACCCCACTACCTGGCCCGGGTTTGATTTTATTAATAAGACTTTTAAGATTCATGCTACAACCTATCCAGAAAATTATCCATTTCTTTTAGATTTTCCAGTTTTGTGGAGTAGAGGTTTTTGAAGTATGACCTGATGATTCTCTGGATTTCCTCAATGTCTGTTGTTATGTCCCCCTTTTCATTTCTGATTTTGTTAATTTGGATGCTCGCTCTCTGTCTTTTGGTTAGTTTGGATAAGGGCTTGTCTATCTTGTTAATTTTCTCAAAGAACCAACTCTTTGTTTCATTGATTCTTGTTCTCTTTGTTTCTATTTTATTGATTTCAGCTCTCAATTTGATAATTTCCTGGTGTCTATTCTTCCTGGGAGACTTTGCTTCTTCTTGTTCTAGAGCTTTCAGGTGTGCTGTTAAGTCACTAGTGTGAGATTTCTCCAGCTTCTTTATGTGGGCATTTAGTGCTATGAATTTCCCTCTTAGCACTGTTTCCATAGTGTCCCATAAGTTTGGATATTTGGTGTCTTCATTTTCATTGATCTCTAGGAAGTCTTTAATTTCTTTCTTATTTCTTCCTTAACCTATTGGTGATTCGTTTGGGCATTATTCAGTTTCCATGAGATTATAGGTTTTCTGTAGTTTTTGTTGTTGTTGAAATATAACTTTAAACCATGGTGGTCTGATAGAATGCAGGAGGTTATTCCAATTGTTTTGTGTCTGTTGAGATTTGCTTTGTGACCAAGTATGTGGTCGATTTTAGAGAAGGTTCCATGGGGTGCTGAGAAGAAGGTATATTCTTTTTTGTTAGGATGGAATGTTCTGTAAATATCGATTAAGTCCATTTGAGTCATAACATCAGTTAAGTCCTTTATTTCTCTGTTAAGTTTTGATTTGGGAGATCTGTCCAGTGGTGAAAGTGGGGTGTTGAAGTCTCCCACTATTAATGTGTGGAGTTTTATGTGTGGTTTAAGCTTTAGTAATGTTTCTTTTACATATGTGGGTGCCCTTGTGTTTGGGGCATAAATGTTCAGAATTGAAACTTTGTCTTGGTGGATCTTTCCTGTGATGGTTATGTAATGCCCTTCTTGATCTCTTTTGATTGATTTTACTTTGAAGTCTATTTTGCTGGATATTAGGATGGCTACACCTGCTTGCTTCTTAAGACCATTTGATTGGAAAGTCTTTTCCCAGCCTTTTATTCTTAGGTAGTGTCTATCTTTGAATTTGAGGTGTGTTTCTTGTGTGTGGCAGAAAGATGGGTCCTGCTTTTGTATCCATTCTGTAAGCCTGTGTCTTTTTATAGGTGAATTAAGTCCATTGATATTAAGGGATATTAATGACCAATGATTGTTCATTCCTGTTATTTTTTTGGTGGTAGTGTGTGTGTACTTCTCTTCTTTGGGGTTTACTGCTGTGGCATTATCTATTGCCTGTGTTTTCGAGGCTATATCTGACTTCCTTAGGTTGCAATTTTCCTTCTAGTGCTTTCTGTAGGGCTGGGTTTGTGGATAAATATTGTTTAAGTCTGGCTTTGTCTTGGAATGTCTTGTTCACTTCGTCTATGATGACTGAAAGTGTTGCTAGGTATATTAGTCTAGGCTAGCATCCCTGGTCTCTTAGTGTCTGCATTACATCTGTCCAGGTCCTTCTGGCTTTCAAAGTATCCATTGAGAAATTGGTGTTATTCTGATGGGTTTGCCTTTATAAGTCACTTGGCCTTTTTCCTTTGCTTTTCTTAATATTCTTTCTCTATTCTGTACGTTTAGTTGTTTAAATGTCCCCTTGCCATATTATTATGTGGTGAGGGGACTTTTTTGGGGGGTCTAGTCTGTTTGGTGTTCTATAGGCTTCTTGTATCTTCATAGGCATTTCCTTCTTTAAGTTGGGAAAGTTTTCTTCTATGATCTTGTTGAATATATTTTCTGTGCCTTTGAGTTGGTATTCTCCTTCTTCTATCCCTATTTTTCATAAGTTTGGTCTTTTCATGGTGTCCCAAATTTCTTGGACATTTTGGGCCATGACTTTGTTGGCTTTAGTGTTTTCTTTGACTGATGAATCTATTTCTTCTACCGTATCTTCAACGCCAGAGATCCTCTCTTCCATCTCTTGCATTCTGTTGGTTATACTTGCATCTGAAGTTCCTGTTCGTTTACTCAGATTTTCTATTTCCAGCATTCCCTCTGTTTGTGTCTTCTTCATTTTTTCTATTTCCCTTTTCAGGTCTTGGACTGTTTCCTTCATCTGTTCCATTGCTTTTTCATGATTTTCTTTCAGGGATTTATTGTTTTCTTCTGCTTTATTTGTCCTTTCCTCTAGTTTTTTTTTTATAGCATTCTTCCTATTTTTTGTTTGTCTTTTTCTCAATTTCATTTGTGATTTCTTCTATATAAGGCTCTAGCCTCTAAATGATGTTATTCATAATGTTGCTTTCTTCTGCTTCTTCCATTTTGTGATGTTCAGGTCTAGCTGTTGGAGGAGGGCTAGGTTCTGGTGATGCTGTATTGCTCTTCATTTTGTTGTATGTACTTCTACCTTGACATATGCCCATCTCTTTGTGGATTTGTTCTTGGTGTTATCAGCACTTTTGGTCCAGACAGAGCTTCCAGATTTAGGAAGCCTGTCTCTGGTCTAAATGGAAGCTCTCTTTTCCAGATAAGAGCTCCAGGGTGGGATGGGAGCTGGGGGCTGGTCTCTAAGTCTCAGGAAGTGGCTGGAGTCTCAGGCAGATGGGCGTGAGGGAATGACGTGGAGATTGCAGGGTCTGCTAGGGGTCTTGGAGAAGGGGATCCTTCCCAGTGGGTGTAGAGGGGATCCTGCCCGATGGCCAGAACCTGGGGCCAAGTTGGGCAAGTCTTCCCCAGAATGGCTGGTGCCCAGTCATGGGACCTAGGGGCAGGCATCTCTGGGTATGAGCCTAGGCACTCACCTCTTGTCCAGATGGGAGCTCTGGGGCAGGATGGTAGCTGGGGGCTGGTCTCTAAGTCTCAGGAAGTGACTAGGTTTTCGGGTGGAAGGGCGTGGGGGCAGGCCGTGAGGATTGTAATATCTGCTGGGGGTCTTGGAGAAGGGGTACCTTCCCAGTGGGGGTGGAGGGGATCCTGCCCAATAGCCAGAACCTGCGGCCAAGTTGGGCAGGTCTTTCCTGGAATGGCTCGTGTCCAGTGATGGGACCTAGGGGCAGACCTCTCTGGACCTTTGAGCAGAAATTTTGTTGACCTCTCCTCAGTGCTGACATCTCCCCATTCTCAAGGAAAGGCCCTGGTGTTTACTCTGTGCCCTTTGAGGACTGCAAGGCTGACTGCACATGTTTCTTTCACTATCTCCAAGGGATGAGTGTTGCCACTTCCTAATGTCTATGATCAGAAAACCACTGTCACGTTTTAGCTCATTATTCCATTCCTTTAGGTTTTCAGTTGTTGAATACAGAATGGAGTAGACAGCTTAAGTCATCCTCTGATCTGACAAGGAGCAAAACTACCTCACAGGCAGGAGCAGCCTACTTTGAATTTTTAACAGAAGCAAAGTCTGGCCAATTTATAATCACACATCTCTGACTCAACTGCCTGCTGTTATTTATTGAAAGGTCTCTCAAAAGCACATCTGTTCACTCCAGTACCATGTGTTATTTGACTCTCAGCTTCCTGTCTCTTTTATGCTCACACCAATGCTGGTATTATGACAATTTATAAGATACTGTTAGGCAATAATAAATCTAAAAGTTATACAAAAACCTGTTTCACTCCATGGAAACAAATATTAAACATTTGCTCTATACTAATAAATATAGAGAGACATGTATGTATGACAAAATAAATAAACATTAGTGTGAACCTACTGTATATGCTCAATATGTTACATAGTTTGAAATCAGATAGAAAGTTGATGCAAGCTCTTTGAGTAGGCAAAAAGTTGTTAGATATTAAGAATCTTCACCTCCTATAGTGAAATAAATTTATTAGATTTAGAACTGATTACTACAAAGCAGGAAATCCTATAAAGAAATAACATTCTGAGCCGGGCGGTGGTGGCGCACGCCTTTAATCCCAGCACTCAGGAGGCAGAGCCAGGGGGATCTCTGTGAGTTCGAGGCCAGCCTGGGCTACCAAGTGAGTTCCAGGAAAGGAACAAAGCTACACAGAAAAAAAAAAAAAAGAAATATCATTCTTACTCTTTGCACTTTCTAACAGAAACCAAGTTACTTTTGTCTAAATTAAGCATAACTGCTACTTAACTAGTCACTTTGAGCTGCAGTTTGACATACACAAAGCTCGAACCATCCCATAAACACAAATGCCCTTCTCCTTGATGTGACAGAGCTGAATAGTCTTGGTTGTCTTTCCTGAGGAACATAAAAGAAGTGCAATGGACTGAAAACAGGCTAACCATTTATCTTCTTGGTGGAAGACTTGTCTGTTTCCAAAGTTTAGAGGCATGAGAAATAGCTAAGATTCAATTAAAAGTGATATTTGTCTTCAATGCATGGGTCAATATTGTCAATAAGCTTCAAGAAATTCTCCAAAATTGCTTTTCCTTTAGATCCATCTGTAGTCTGCAATCAGGCTATCCTGTCACTTATAGATGTTAATAGGCATACTCAGATGGTCACTAGTGTTCCCTCAAAAATGAAAAGGGTCTTCTCTAAGCATGAGATATTGGAATAATTGAGAGACTCTATGGATGAAGCAGTCTCCATGTGTAATGACAGATGAGCTTTTTCTTCTCTTCATGCTAATCAACATTCCCCTCTAGACAGGAACAGGAGCACATGCCCATAATACCAGCACCATGAGTTAACAGCCAGTCTGTGCCCTGGTCTAACTATGGCTACAGATATAGATCAGATACACACATTGTCACCAGCAGGATAGATATTTGTTCTCTCTCAACTCATTAGGTATGAATTAAATCTTAACAAAATCACTTGCCACTTAGTGTCATAGCAGCAGAGTGCAGTTTGGCAATCATGAGAAAAGAATTTGAGCTCGGCTGGGCGTTGGTGGTACACGCCTTTAATCCCAGCACTCAAGAGGCAGAGCCAGGCGGATCTCTGTGAGTTCGAGGCCAGCCTGGGCTACCAAGTGAGCTCCAGAAGAGGTGCAAAGCTACACAGAGAAACCCTGTCTCGAAAAATCAAAAAAAAAAAAAAAGAATTTGAGCTCAAATGGAGTCATCATAAAACCATTTAGAATTACAGGTGGAGAACAGGATGCAAAACTAAGTCAGGCAGTGAGCAACTTAATTAAATACATTCAAATATCAAAAGCATCTACAGAGGGGTACCAAGACCTAGTGAGGAAAACAGGAGATATAATTTGACCTCAGCACCACCTTTCTCATCTCTGTTCCATTCTTATGAACACTGCATATTTTAAAACTTCACCCCATTGATTTTCCCTTCTTTGTGTTCAGACCCACTGAAAATTATCATTTCTATCATTACCAACATTTAAATTCTAAACTGGATCTCAATTTTCCTTCTTGCAATCTACAGTGGTTCCTAGCTGCAATATTCTTCACAGAAATTCAGAGCCCTTCACTGGTCCCAAGCAATTGCTCATTCAGCTCCTACTATCTGTGTTCAGGAAAGGATTTCTGCTGGAGTTGCCTGAGGGAAACCTTAGTGAGTGCAGTAGCCATGCAGCCACACTGGCTGTAGTTTTCAGAGAAGAGTCCCTATGATCTACATTTATCAAACATTCTAGGCAAATTTTAGAGATGAACATAACAGTTACATTGGGTAATTCACTGGCCCCCACCCCAATCTCTGTTCTTTGGTTCTTCTGGATTGTGCTATTGTAATCTGGGTGCTCTAAAAAATTGTAAAGTGGATAATTTCTCAATAAGGAATGCTTCTCCCATAGTACTGAAGATAATACTATCTCCCACAGTACTGGAGAGAATGTTTCTTGCATAGTACTGGAGAGAATGTTATCTCCCACAGTACTGGGGATAATGCTTCTCTCATAGTACTGAAGAGAATGCTATCTTGCATAGTACTGCAGAGAATTCTATCTCTCATAGTACTGCAGAGAATTCTATCTCTCAGTACTGCAGAGAATTCTATCATCCATAGTACTGCAGAGAATACTATCTCTCATAGTACTGGAGGTAGAGAAGTCAGAGATGCTAACAGAATTATAATGTCCTAATTATCTCCTAAAGGTCCCCCCTGCGATATTTTTGTACTAAGATATGAAGTCTAGCACATGAGTTTTGAGGAGCTACAAACAGATCCTCCTGGCCTCCTTCCTGGAATGCCTCCTCATATCCCTATCTCACAATTAGTACATTTGTTCATTCTGCCCTTTCCCTGACTTTCACTTACAACCTCCACCTAGCGTGTTCATTGTTTTTGAACATTCCTTAAAGATAGGACTCATATCTTACTTGTATATGTATTCTCAAACCCCATCATGCTTTATTTCAATGAACAGATCCTTGATCACTGCTTGTACGATTGAATTCTTAAAGGCAGTACATTCATGAGTCACAGAAGAGCCTGGGAATAATTTCCCGCCAGGGTTTGTGGCTGGGTTTCATGGGCTGATGTTTACAGCACTTGTGCTACATGATGACAAAATGCCTCCAGCTGTGATGAACAGCATCCTTTCTTCAATGTGAGAACAAGGAGTGGGTAGACTTTAAGACCCCAGAGAATGGAAAGCCTCAATTGGACATACTTTTTCATATTTTCTGTTTTATATATTTTGTATGTGGGTGTGCACATGTATATATATATTGGCTGGGCTTGTTCATGGTGATCAAAATCTAGTCAGATGTTCCATGTTTTTGGTATCTTATCCAAAATACTGAAAATTAGGGCTTGCAGAGATTTGCAAAAGAAGCAAGGTAATTTTATTTAAAGTGAAGCAACAGTTCAGATTAGAGATGGATAAACTCTAAAGGATGGCAGCAGATCACCTAAGTTTTGGGGGGCTGTGGTGATATTGTATTTGTATGTTAAGAAATAAAGTTTGCCTGGAGATCAGAGGTAATAGCAAGCCATTAACACAAAAGTCAAGCAGTGGTAGCACATGCCCTTAATCCAATCACTTGGCAGGCAGGGTCTCTGTGTGTTTAAGGACATACTAGGGAACAGCCAAGGATGGTGACTCATGCCTTTAATCCCAGGACCAACCATAGAGACCCGGAGGTCTGTACAGACAGGCAGTGACAAGGAAGTGAGGTAGCTGGGCTAAGAGCCAATGAGAGGGCAGAACAGCAAGGCAATAAAAGCCTGGGTAGACAGAAAGTAGTTCTCTTCGGAAGCTATAGCAGCATGGTGAGTTAAGGTTAGTTGGTGGCTCTCACTATTTCCCTGATTTCTAAGACTTTTACTCTTATTTGGCAATGTGTTTCTTATTTAATAAGACCATTTCAAAATTCATCTACAGGGGGCTTCCTTCTAAGAGGTTCAAGAGAAGGAGGATTTTGGTTACTTTCTTAGTCAGTGTTCTATTGTTGTGAAGAGATACCATGACCACAGCAACTCTTATAAAAGAAAGCATTTAATTGGAGCTTGCTTGCATTCAGAGCTTTAGTCCATTATTGTCATGGCATGATGCATGATGGAAAGCACAGTGTCATGAAGACAGACATGGTATTGGAGAAGTAGCTGAGAGTTCTACCTCCTGATCAACAGGCAGCAGGAAAAGAGAGACACTGAGCCTGGCTTGATCATTTGAAACCCCAAAGCCTACCCCCAGTGACACATTTCCTCCAATAAGACCACAACTACTCCAACAAGGCTACACTTCTTAATTCCTGCCAAGTTAGCAACACTCTCTAATGACTAAATATTCAAATATTTGAGCCTATGGGGGAGTGCTATTCTTATTCAAACCATCACAATTATTAAGGGGGCATAGCGTGAGCAGTTCTCTATTTTGATTGATAGATAGCTCATATAGTCATTTCTTTCTACTGCATGTTTCTTCCCATAATGCATCTAATTTTAATCAGATATATGCCTAATTATACATAGACATAAGATGGTAAGTAGGGGTTTCTCTTTAGAAATTTAATTTTGAACACATTTTTACCTTACTGTAAATGCTTCTAAACCTGGACCATTCCTTTTCATCATCCTATACCAGGGTATATTGGGAATATAAATATAACAGGGATACTATATTAATTTGACTGTTGTTAGAAGTAGAGAAATTTACACTGTTGTTCAGAGAGTAGTGCTTCTGTAGCCTGATACAGGTGAGGGGTCCAAGACTAGAGGAGTGGACACAAAGTATGTCTAGGTGTCTTACTTAGGGTTCCTATTGTGTGAAGAGACACCATGATGATGGCAACTCTTATAAAGGAAAACATTTAATTGGGGCTGCCTTACAGCTTCAGAGTTTTAGTCCTAGAGAAGGAGCCCAGAGTTCTACATTTGGATTGACAGGAAGCAGGAAGAGAGAACCACTAGGCATGGCTTGGGCATTTGAAACTGCAAAGCAAGTCCCCAGTGACACACTTCCTCCAACGCAGCCATACCTCCTAATGCCACACCATAGGCATTCAGATATGAGTCTATGGGGGCCGTTCTTATTCAAACCACCACAGCAGGTGAAAGAGTTGGGTTGCTTGCCACATACCTTCTTAGAAGAGGGAAATGTACATCACCCAAATCCAACAGAGTCCCAGCTTACTAAAATATTTCCTATGCTTGCTAGCCTTAGACTGGCTTGCTGGCAAGTTCCAAGGCTCCTCCTATCTCTGTCCCCAGCATCACTGAAGCCATGCCCAGATCTAGATTAAATTCCTGATGCTTGAGCAGAAGGCATTTGCTGACTCAGACATCTCCTGTGCCCCAATATCTTGATTTGCAATCCACACATTCTTTGTTTAAAATTGTGTATATGCAGATATATACTTTATAAACTTTCTAAAGATTATTTTTCTATAAATTTGTACTGAATTGTCCTTTGAAGAAGGACCTTAAAAGACAGAAAACATGATTATGCAGCCTAAGTAAAGGATACAATGCATAGAAACGATGGAGGAGTTAGCCCATGCATAATGGAACGGGCTGATGGCCACTGCTTGTTAGCATGGGAGTTTGTGGCTTCTGTGTGCTTTGCCAATGAGAGTAAAATTGTGATGCCCTTGAGATGAGGCCTTCCTCAATCACACAGAGAACCAAGGTGGCCAGCATTCCAATTGGCCAGTTGTGGTCACACTTGGGGCTGCCTTTTTAGGTGTAATTGATTATAGATTTGGAAGAAACATCAAATCCCTTTTCCATTTTAATCATATCCACAAGAGAAAAAAGAGGTTTTCCCCTTATAATTTCTGATACAGTTTTAAGAAGACATTTTGGAAACTCTCATGGGGGAAAATGTTACCCCCACCTCCACCCCCACAAGGATGCCTTCTCCTGAATTCCCTCTAATCACAACCATAACAACACAGCTTGGGCATAGGTAGACTAAGCTGTCCGTGTTTATCTTTATTGTATAAGAAAGGAAAAGCTAAAGTGTGTGCTCCTAAATGAGAGCTGAATGAACAGTGTAGTGATGGTACCATCCCTTCAGTGAGTGTGTTTACATGTCTTGGTCCATCAGCTCTCCTCCACACTCAGGGTGAACCCTTTCCTGGAAGAGGTGAAATATTTCTTTGAATTTATTTCACTATAATCAGATGTACTAAATGCAAGAGTGTGTATGTTGTCCCCAAAGATGAGAAGTTTACTGGGGAAAAGGGTAATATGCTTTTGCATGCTCCTCAGGGAGTACTCCATGGGAGCCAGCCCAGGCCTGCCAAGACTGGCTTTTTTGTTTCTCCCCGAGCCCTGTCTTTCTTCTTATCTCCTTAGGTGACATATCTCATACCTCAGCTTAGCTCAAGTCCTCTTATTTACCCTCCCAATGTTCCCAACCTCTCCATTTCAAACCTAACAGCATTTACCTTAATCCTAACAAACTCCATACATTCATTTTAAGGTGCAGTTTTCAAACATCTGTACTAGGAAAAATAAATCATGCTAAAGTATAAAGAAACAGAATGAAAACAGTTATTATTATTTTTTTTTTGGTTTTTCAAGACAGGGTTTCTCTGTGTAGCTTTGCACCTTTCCTGGAGCTCACTTGGTAGCCCAGGCTGGCCTCGAACTCACAGAGATCTGCCTGCCTCTGTCTCCTGAGTGCTGGGATTAAAGGCGTACACCACCAACGCCCAGTGAAAACAGTTATTCTTAAATGCTTCATTTTATCGCTTAAGCTAGATTCATCTTGAAATGCAACCTATGAGGGCTTTCAGATGAAGAGCATATGCCTTTAATTCCCTTCAATTAAAATAGCCATGGTTTCTATGACAACTGTGTGCAAAAGCATTTTCATTAAATACATGCCATATTTGTTTTCTAACAAAATACAGGTGCTATAAAAAGAAAGTAGGTACTAAAGTGGTAAATGTTATAAAGAAAATTTCTACAGGTATAAATAAAATAATAATTGCTTTTAAGGATGTGTCTCTCTATGTATCTCAAGCTGGCCTAGAACTCACAGTTCTCCTGCTGCTGTATCTTAGGTGTGTGATTACAGGCCTGTGGCCCCATTCAGCTGCTGAAAACTTCTATTGGTTTTTCCTCTAGTGTCTGAGATGATCTCTCATTTTCTTCCAACTTTTACAAACTTCTGCTCATGAACAATCAATGATATAAAATGATAAAATTAATTTATTTTAAAATAAGTTTGTTGTCACTGGCCACCTGCCAATGCTTCTGTGGTTGGTTGGTTCATTTTGAGAAGGTTCTACTATGTAGGCCTCACTGGTCTTTAATTTGTAGAAATCTTCCTGCATCAGTCTCCCAAGTTCTGGAATTACAGGTGTGAGTTATTCCATCTAACTTACATGATTGATACATAAGAACTAAAAGGTATTTCTGAAAAAATATTGTTTTTTAAATAATTCTGTTTTGTTATGAATCCCTAAAACCTTCTCCAACAACTACTTGATAGTTTTTGCCTGTGTCTTTCTCCTAAAAACTATATCACTGCCTAAATTAAGCATTAATATATTTTGTTATTAAAAAAACATTTAAAAGAAACTTAGGACCAGGATGGATTCAGTTGGAATAATTCTGTTTCTTCAATGAAAGATGAATTTGTTCAATTTTCTTTAAATTCTAAGTATTTGCCATGATTTCTTTAATGAATTTGTTAAAGTATAATTTGAATTTTCTAAGCATATATCTATGTTTTTGGAATACTCTGTTTTGAAATAGATATACAATGTTATATTTATAATACTGATTAAGCTCAACATTTGTAAATTTATCATGTACATGAAGTCTCATCAACATGACTGCCTAGACATGAACTAAACAAAATCAGGAACAATAGACATGCTAGAATGGATGCAGGAAAACCTATGAGGCCTCAGCCCTACACAAAGAACTCCAGGCAACTAAGAAAAGATGAGAGCAGGAGAAATAGTCTTCTCCAATGAATATGTTTTCTAGAACTTATTTTGTGCACAATCATAATAGCAAACAGCACTGTGTCCACAGTCTATGTGTGTACATTTCTGCTTGCTGTCTTTTTTTTGTGAAATCTTGTTATCTATTAGTTCTTATCTTGTCTAATTATGTAGCCTCATTTGTAGATTACTGATGATAAATTCTCTTGACTTTTGCCTGCATAAAAATTTCAACAAATGGTGCTGGAATAACTGGATGTCAACATGTAAAAGATTACAAATAGATCCATATCTGTCACCGTGCACAAAACTCAAGTCCAAGTGGATCAAAGACTTCAACATAAATCCAATTACACTGAACTTGATAGAAGAGAAAGTAGGAAGTAGTCTTGAATGCATGGGCACAGGAGATCACTTCCTAAATATAGTACCAGTAGCACAGACACTGAGAGCAACAATTAATAAATGGGACCTCTTGAAATTAAGAAGCTTTTGTAGGGCAAAAGACACGGTCAATAAGACAAAAAGACAGCCTACAGAATGGGAAAAGATCCTCACCAACCCCACATCTGACAGAGGACTGGTCTCCAAAGTATATAAAGAATTCAAGAAACTAGACATCAAAATACTGAACAATCCAATTAAAAAATGGGCTATAGAACTAAACAGAGGATTCTCAACAGAAGAATCTCAAATGGTTGAAAGACATTTAAGGAAATGCTCAACACCCTTAGTCATCAGGGAAATGCAAATCAAAATGACTCTGAGATACCACCTTACACCTGTCAGAATGGCTAAGATCAAAAACACTAATGACAATCTATGCTGGAGAGAATGTGGACCAAAGGGAACACTCCTACACTGTTGGTGGGAATGCAAGCTTGTACAACCACTGTGAAAATCAGTATTGCGGTTTCTCAGAAAATTGGGAATCGATCTCCCTTAAGACCCAGCCATACCACCTTTGGGCATACACCCAAGGAATGCTCAGTCATACCACAAGGACACATGCTCACCTATGTTCATAGCAGCATTATTTGCAATAGCCAGAACCCGGAAAAAACCTAGATGCCAGTCAACTGAAGAATGGGTAAAGAAAATGTGGTACACAATGGAGTATTACTCAGCAGAGAAAAACAATGACATCATAAGGTTTGCAGGCAAATGGATGGAACTAGAAAATATCATCCTGAGTGAGGCAACCCAGACTCAGAAGGACAAACATGGTATGTACTCACTCATAAGTAGATACTAGATATAAAGCAAAGGACAATCAAACTGCAACCCACAGATCCAGGGAGGCTACCTAGCATGGGGAACCCTCGGATGACTGTGGCTTATAGTAAGTTTTGGTTTTACCCAATCACTGGGCAAGCTTTGGTAAAACATTTCACTATTAGGATAAGAATTTGTACTGTATCAAGCTGATGAAAGAAAATGCTGGCCGTGTTTCAGGAGGAGAGGCTAAGATCTTAGAGTATGGATTAGCCTATAGAAAAATGCCTACCATAAATCAAACAGTGAAGGGAAAGAGGAATCTCACTTACACAGCTTAAATAAAACATAGCTCTCTGAACAAATGAAGACAGGTTTCTTCTGTATTGCAGAATCAAATCAATATTTATATGTATAATTCAGCTATCATTTGGCTTAAAAAGGCTTATTGGGAAATGTTATCACTTATACTATTTTCTACAGAGAAAATATTTTGCTCTTTAAAATAACCCTGGACTTTTAAATTATAACCTGTTTTTATGTGAAAATAAAATAAAATAAAACAAAATAATTTAAAAAAATTTTTAAATTTCAAAATTTCATCTATGGGTTTTAGCTGTAATTTTCTTTAAATTTATTAATAATTTAGGTTGGTTTGCAATGTAATGATTTCACCATGATATATATATATATATATATATGTATATATATATATATATACCTTTATAATTATTCCCATCCCCCATACAGTCTCTTCCCATAGAAATCACCCCCTTCTGGATTTCTGCTTTTTTTCCCATGTCTTAAACCATGACCGTATATTTTATATCAGATAATAAGATAACAAAGAACACAATAATTGAATTATTATTTAAAGTACATTAGATAACTTCTTAGGGTTTCTTTAAGGACCAAAGGTAGACTCAAAAGCCCCATTTTAAGTATTAACTTTATCCTGTGTGAACAGATATTTAAAGGAAATGATTGATGTTTTTCCTTCCAGGCAAAAAGAAGTAGAAGTACGTGTATTTGATTACTCTCTCTATTCCCCACTCCTGTTAAAATCTGTTCCTCTATTCTTATTAGCCACTTTCTAGCTCATAACTTATAAACACACATATAAACAAGCACACACATACAGAGGGAGAGGGAGAGACAGAGAGACAGAGTGTTTTAAATCTGGTTCCACATTTGCTAGAGAGCATGTAGTACTTGTATAGATCTGGCTAATTTTAATACAATGACTATCAGTTGTATCAGTTCTCCCACAATTTTTATGATTTAATTTTCCTACAGAGCTACATGATGTTTCATTGCCTGCATGTTCCAGAGCTACTCTATCCATTCTGTTGTTGATGGACATCTATTATGAATAGTGAAGAAATAAACATGGGTGTTCATATATCTCTGTCATATGTTGGTGTAGGATCCTTTGGGTATAAACAAGCATGGTACATTTGGGACATGTGATATGTGGTTAATTTTGATTGTTAACTTGATGGAATTTAGAGTGACAATACTCCAGCATCTGCTCTGTTCACTGGCCTCAGGCTTGGTGTTATCAAGTTCCTAATGCTCAGTTGATTAGCCCATGAAGTAGGTCTATTATTCACTTTGCACATTCCACCCTGATTCAACCAAAACGAAAATGGGAAAGAATGAAAAAGACACCTAAGAGTGACTTCTCACTTCCACACACATGCACACCCAAGTGCACATGAACACACATACACATGTGTACATATGAACAAGCAAAAAAATGAAATTAAGTGGTATTTCCACATAACTTATGCCTGTACATCTTACCTGTTCTATATATTCCAAGTACATGGCTCTGCTGGGACTGCATCTCTGTGCCTTCCTTACCCAGGAACTATGGCAAGCCAAACTATGGCTTTCTGCCTGTGGATGTTTCCTGATCCCAGGCCTCTAGGGTAGCTGTTTTATATACTAGGTTCTCTCTCAAAATGGTGCCTGGTATCTGGCCTTCAACCACATAGAGAAACAAAAACAGGATTTCTGTCCACTGTTGACATGTCCACTGGATGAATCATCATCTCATCAAAACCTCAACTGGAATTTTTAATGCTCTATATTTGAGGTTGCTGCTCATCTCAGCAGGGCCACTCACTCTGCACAACTTCCTTTTGCTGTACTGTAGTCAAGAATTTCCAGAGATATTTGCAGTGTTCCTGCCACTTGTGTAGTAAGAAGACAGATCTAGCATCAATCATAGTGCCAACCATGCTTGAACTTTAACATCCTTAGGAGTGGGGACAATTTCTTTTGTAATACACAGTTTTGCTCTAAAAATACTTTAGGCTAAGAAGAAAGAACTAAGAACTAAGAAATTTCTTTCAATGATTTCTTTTTTTTGCTATCCCTCTGAACCTTGTGTTGCAATACCACCCTCAATATAAACATACTTTATTTACAAAAATGTAGAGACAATGAGAGGAAGGAGTAGAAGACAGGAGTCTATCTATCTATCTATCTATCTATCTATCTATCTATCTATCTATCTATCTATCATCTATCTATCTATCATCTATCTATCTATCTATTATCTGTCTATCTATACACACACACACACACACACACACACACACACACATATGAGAATGAAGATGTTCTCAGGTGATATAGAATGGGGAATTTGAGGACTCAGTGGCCAATCATTAGGTGTCTCTGTGGGATTACAAGATGGAAGTCTTTGAAAAGGCCAGTGAAAGTATGTTGATAGTATTCTTTTTATTTGACACCAACACCTGAGGAAAAGGTGGACAGACATGCATTCATTTTTCTGAGAGTCTTGTTGTCTCACATGCTTATACTCTAGGCCTATTATATTGAAAAAATTTTTTATATTTTAACTAAAATCCTTCCTTGCCATCTTCCTTGACACTTTATAACACAGATGCAATGTTTACTTGTTATTTAGTAGTTTTCAGTTCATGCTGTGTCATATTTCTGCAAATAGTAGATTAAAATATCACAAATACTATTATCCTTTAATAGCTATGGGGAATTGGTTCCAGAACCACACTGACATCAAATGTGGTGGATTTGCAAACCCCTTATATGACACAGTGTCAGGACTGAGAAGATGGATCAGTTGCCACACATAAGGACACACATTCAATTATCAGCACTCACAGAGAAGGCCAACTATGGCAGCATGCACTGGGGATGCAGATAAAGGATGATCCCTAGGTGTTTCTGTTAGTCCGTCCATCTGAATTGATGTGATTCAGATAAATGAGAGACCTGGCATGTCCTTGTTAATGAGATCTTACCATGCCTCTCTAATGAGCACCATATTGTTTGGTTGCTGATGGAACTGGCAGGCTCTAAATCTTGAAGCTGCACTTTTCTGAGAAGAGTTAACTGTTTCAGTGTGTATGTGTTGATCCCAGCCTTGGTGAAGGGGTCATGGGAGCCCATTAGATTTCTGGGCTCCCCTTATGTAAACACTGCTATCCATGTTTCCTCTTTGCAAACTCAGTACCACACATCCTTGTTCTGATCTCTGTAAAAATAAAAATGGAAAGGGTGTAATATTTTTACATAACCTACACATTAGTTCATCTGTAGGTGCCATGGCTAGTTTCAGTTGTCAACTTGACACAAACCTAGAGTCACCTAAAAGGAGGAATCCTCAACTGAAGAATTACCTGCATTTTATCACAGCAACAGATGCAAACTAGGACACCTTATATATTACAGTGTAAGTACTAAGGTAGATACTATAGTTGTTGTCTGGGAATAATGAAAACTAATCTGTACCTATTCAGTACAGTTGTCTTGTTTTGAATATTTTCAATCTCCAGTTCACCAAATCAAAGGATGTAGAGTCCACAGACATGGAGGGTCAACCATCTCCTATAGCTGAGAAAGCCTACCATCAAGGTTTACCAGGACTGTGGTGTTTCTGGATGTTCCAGGGAGAATTTGCATCCTTGTCTCCTCTGATTGTGAACATTACATGCATTTTTCAACTCTTGAATTCTTCTCTCATCAATGCCTCTGATCATTTTATTCCATTTGTTCTTGGCATTAATCTTCCTGCCTCTATTCTTGTAAGAACTCACATGATTATCCTGAAAATGGTCAGGTAATCCTGAATCACTGTCCCACAGATAGGCCTTTTATTTAATTACATTTAAACCCTTTGCCATCTATTAGGTTCCAAGGTATCATAGATACTTGGGAGTGGGGCACAGATTATCTGTGAGTTTGTAACAATTAAAATATACCATTTTAGGCTATTATTTTCATATATCTCATTCAAAAGAAATAAAATTTCCCATCACTTCTAATCTAGAATTGAAGTAATTACACATTGTGCAGTTCAAGAAGTCAAAGATTTCCAGATATTTGAGGAATGTTCCTTCCAAATGCCTCTTTATCCCTTATATATATTAACATAAAAATTTATGAGACAGAAGGATGGAAGAAAGTTTGGAAATGTAATGCAAAATGACCTTTATGATATTTTTAAGGCTCTACCTCACCATTTTTTCCTGAGGCACATTAAGAAGTTTTAATATTTTAGAGTGAAAAATGTGGGATTATGCCAAGTTGATTATTCACATCTTTGCTGTCATAATAGAAGAAAAATGTTTGCAAAGATCATCATAAGAAAGTCTCTTTCAGCTTGTCATTTAACACTAAATTCCAAAAATTCTTTTTAGAATAAAAATAAAATGCCCACACATGGGGATAAGATGCAGTTAAAATGGAAGTCTACACTGTAATACCTAATTTGTTCTCAAACTAAGCCTAATATTGTAATTTCAGACTAGTTGATGACAAATCTTACATTTTATTTATCAACTTGGAATAAACTAAATGATTGATTATTTATTATGATGGAAATTCAGTGTTTGCTACTGAGAAGTCTGAATTAAAGAATTCATTAGTTGAATTTTTCAATGAAGTCTTTGAGATTATACTCCTCAATATTTTAATCTAAAAACTTTTTTATTACATACCATGTATTCTCAAAGAAGGAACATAAAATCATAATTAAATGTTGAAGATTAAAGAATTTTAGATGTGATAGGATTACTGCAGCTAAGAAGAGATTGATTATTTCCTGCATTGAGTCTGGAAGTAACTGGATTTATCCAGCAATGGATGAATTGAGGGGAAGATACTGGTAGGCCATTTCAAGAAGAAATGACAGCATGAGAGAAGTTAATACTGAGGTGATATTTCTAGATCGTAAAGAACATTGAAGGGCATGAGCATGGGATTCAGCTGGTAGAGTACTTATGTAGCATGCATAAACCTTCAGATTGACCTCCAGCATAAATTCAAGGTTATTCTGCATAGTGAGTTCAAAGCCAGCCTGAGATACAGAAGAAAACAAAATTTAAAAAAGTAAAGAATCTCACATGAGTTTAAATGAGACTGCAAGGTTTGGTAGAGAAAGAACACGTGTGGTCTTACATGCCACTCTGAGCTTGACTTTGTTACTTTAGAGATGGTAGAATAAGACCATCAATATAGTTTGTGTCTTAATTATCTCCCAATGACATGTTTTAAAGACTTGGTCTGCAGTTTAATAGTTAGATTAGGATGTGGTGAAACATGAAGAGGTAGAGACCAATGGAAGATTTTAAATGATTGGAAGTCTGTTCCTGAATAGGATTGTGAGACCACAGTCTCTCTCTTTCTCTCTCAACACACAGACACACACACACACACACACACACACACACACACACACACCTCCATCTACTTCTCTCTTACTGTTTCATCATCTTTATGTGATTAGCAATTCCCACTCTGCACTCCTCTTGTGATGTAATATGTTTCAGTAGACCAAAGCTATTAATCGCAGATTGAAACCTTTAAAACTCTGAGCCTAAACCAGCATTCTTCCTTTTAGGTTGATTTAGAATGGGTATTTGTTACAGTTACTGAATGGTGACCATGAAGATATCAATACGGAAAGGGATAAATGGGTTGTATGGTTTTGATGAGTCACTCTATATGTTTGAAAAGATTGTTAAGAATAGACATAAGAATGTCATACCTATAGAGAGGAATCTAATGAGAAGAGAAATGCAGAGATTAGAAACTCTAGGAGTGAATACTGATTTAGGTGAAGAAGAACCAAGGGAAGTTGCCTAGGTTTTCAGGGGTCTATAATAACTAGAAAATCAAGTCAATGAGGTAGATGACTTACATTAACATATGCTAAGACTTAGATTTTAGAACTTTCAGGTGCTAAGAAATGGAGGTCAAGAAGACCACTACCTTAGTTAGGGTTTCTATTGCTATAAAGAGACACCAAGACCGTTGTAACTCTTATAAGAGAAAACATTTAATTGGGTGACTGGCAGTTCAGAGGTTCAGCTCATTATCATCATGGTAGAACATGGTAGTATCGAGGCAGACATGGTGCTGCAGAGGTAGCTGAGAGTTCTACATTTTGCACAGGCAACAGGAAATGGTCTATCTCACTGGCAGTGGGTTAAGGATATATGAGACGTCAATGCCCACATCCACAGTGACACACTTCCCCCAACAAGACCACACCTACTCCAACAAGGTGATGGCCATTTTCTTTCAAACCATCAGAACTACATAGGGGGAAAAAATGAAACTTTTCTTTATCACTCCCTGAATATCATACTAGACCATTAATCCATTAGTGAAAGAAAGGTTTGATACCTCAAATACCATTAATATGAGTTTAAGAATTAAGCTTTTGATGAATGGAATGGAAGAGGTCACTTTTAAAGCCCCTAGGTTGGAAAATTAAATCACATCAGGCATCAAACATGTCCTATACACTGTAGATATTCATTCAAATGACACCTAAAATATTCAAGAATCTATAAAAGACCTAGTACTCTTATTTAAGAACACATTCCATTTCAAATATAATCACAGCTTCTTTTCCCATGGATGGATTTGACATATCTCTTGTATGAAAAAATTGAATTATAAATTGCTTTCATTTGGTTCTTATAAAATTTTCTATAAGAATTGGTATTATGAAAATATGTTCTATTTATTTTCAAATTCTAATATTTTTTATCTCAAAGCAATTTCTCTGCTTTTATTAATCCCTGTAGCCTTGTAGTAAATTTAAAATGTAACTTCAGTGGAACACATGTTTTTCTTCAAGAATTTAATGAATCCCCCAAGATATCACAATGCCTAACACATATTCAGCATCTTACAAACCAAGTGCTTATGATGACTGCATTTTGTGAGCTATCTTGTAAAACCATTTGGAATTTCTATTTGTCATGAATTTGCTTCTTGAAGCTCTGGTTTCACATGTAGATTCTTCAACCACTCCCCAAAAGGGTCATGCCTTTCGCTTCAGAATAGGTATATTCTCTTCATTATATTAGTTTCTTTCCTCAGTAGGACCTTATATCTTTTTTTCCTATATAATTTATAACTTTTTATTGGCTTTTCAGGTTTCAGCATGCTTGATACTTTGCCTTCTTCAAATAGGGAACAGGGTTTGAATTCATGTATTCCTTGTTGATAAGTAAACACAGAATGACAATTTGTTTCTGAAAATATAAAACTAAGCCCCAGGAGAAAGAAAATGGTTAAATTTCTTCTACCAACCATATGCTGTGCTTATTTCCAGGGGAAAAAAATGAAGAAAATCAGCATATTTTAGTTATGTAATAAAATACATAGGGTCACCTTGGAGGATATCACTTTAGAAACCTCAGTCCTCTCTATCCACATCTTCATTAGTACAGTGAAAAGTGGCACAGTAAAAAGCCATATGCATTCATGTTCAGCATGCACATGCAGACCTCGCTCCAGGGACCTCAATGCGCTGGGTACAGGATATTTATTTATTAAGGGGTGCTCTCGGGATGAACACAGCTAGAGAGGAAAGGAAAAAAGTAGAATCAAACAGAGAAGAGGCAAAGTTACTTAGTCCTCTGTGCAGCAAAGCACCTCTGCACTCTAGGGAAGGTAGCAAGACAGGAAACTACCAAGTTGTTCTGAACAGCGACATCATGAGAGGCTCTCGGCTGAAGAGCTCACACCAGGAATCTGACAACTGAGCATCTCAGAAGCTGGGGTAAGTTGTCTGTCCCTGATGGAAAATCTGAGTAGTGCACCACAGCATCCATCAAGACATTAGACAGAAGGGTGAACAATAGAAACTCAAGTTCTGGAGGCTGGGAGCCTAAGTGCATGGTGCCAGCACCTGCTTGGCATCCAAGGAGGGTTTTCCTGTTGCATCATAGCACATTCGCAGTATTCATTCAATTATATGTATATA
>CABHPQ010132157.1:561-13473 GCA_902168405.1 Peromyscus aztecus | reverse complement strand
TTGATAACTGGTGTTGCCATTCATTAATCTAGAAAAATCGGGCTAGACTGAATAAGAAATTCCACGGGGCTCTTTCTCTTTCAGAGTCCTAGCCTCGGGTCAGGGGAGCTTTTCAGATTTCTGTCACACACTAAAGTTCCACACAGGGAAGAAACAATGGAATGCATGACTCTGGCCTCATCCGTGCAATGAATCTCTTTCTGAGTTGTGCATGCCACCAGGTGTTGTTGTTGTTGTTGTTTTTCTCTTGTTTTTAGATGGGATCTAAAAACTATGTCTCCCTGGCTAGCCCGGAATTCATTTTATGTAGACCGGGTTGGTCTCCAGTTCACAGAGACCTACCTGTCTCTGCCTCCCAAGTGAGTGCTGGGATTAAAGGTGTGCACCACCACACCCAGCTGCCATGAAGTTTTCTTGCCCAACCTTATCTTCTTATAAAGATTCTGACCTGGTGGTGGTGGTGGTGGTGATGCACGCCTTTGATCCCAGTACTCAGGAGACAAAAGCAGGTGAATCTCGGTGAGTTCAAGGCCAGCCTGTACTACAGAGCGGGTTCCAGCACAGCCAGGGCGACACAAGAAATCTTGTCTCGAAAAACCAAAAAAAAAAAAGGTTCTGGACACATCGTGATTCATTCTAAATAAAGTTAAGTGACCCTTCTCCCCTCCTTCCCACAAGTAAGGGCAGAAACAGATCACACTCTTAGTAAATCCTTTCTTTAAAAAATTTTTTATCAAATTACTTGCCTTAACAATTTCATGCACAGTCAGTTTGTAAGTTAATTATGTACTGGCTTTCAAATGCCTTTTCTTTTATCAGCTTTAAATGACTTGCTGTTTGTTGGATTTCATTGAGTGTCTCTTTGTTCTTACATGGCTGAATCAGGGTTTGTTTGAAGAATGGCTTTGTTGAGTTTTCTGTGTTTGTTGCCACTACTTAAACAGAAAAGCCTGGAAAGAAAACATTGGGCAACAGCTGCCCAGTTGTGGTTCTCTTGCAAGCACAGGCAACCTCAAAGTTTTCTTTCATCTTCCAAGTGCTGAAATCCTTCCCATTTTTAAAGCATAGAGATGCCCCCATTTGCTGCTGTATGCTCACTGGGTACCCAGAGTTAGTGAGTTGATGATTATTCCCACATTGAAATCATGCAGAGGTGGCAGGTGCATTAAATAATTGCTCCACATGCATGCGTAGACAATTTTGGTGCGCTGCGCAAAGACAAACGTTCTTGTTCGGAGCATCTGGGGCATATGTATGTGTAGGCAGAGTGTCTGGGACTGGGGTGGGGGGTGGGAGCGCTAACCAAGGAGACCCTTCTGAAGGAGCCAAATTCTGTTTCAGCTTTCTGGGGTGCATGGGAGGAGTGAATCCTTGCTGTAATTCTGTGGAAGCCATATTAAAAACAGATAGAGTAAATAAAAGTCATGCTTTCTGTATCTCACTCTGGAGGCCACAGCATGGCCGCCCTCCTCTCTCTGTCTCACTGTGGAGCACACAGCATGGCTGCCTTCTGTAGAGCAGCACACTGAGAATCTCCTTTCCTATTTCCTGCTTGTTTGTTTTTAGGCTGAAGCTTTTATTTCTGCCTTTGAGCCTCATACTCCATATGCTTTTCATTTCTACTTGGAAGAGTTTGGATGGCTCTTGACTAAGAGCTTGGCTAATTTTTAGTCTAATAACTGGTTTTTTTAAAATTTTTAACTCTTATTTCATCTGATGTTGAATTATCAAGGTCTTTCTTTCCTAATCTGGGGTATATGAGAATTATCTTCAACTGTGAAGAACATGGGGTTTGAGTCGGGAGAGCTAGGTGTGAGCATTAGCTCCAATCTGAATGGTCTGATTTTAGACAAGTCTTTCTACCTTCCTGGACTTCAATCAAGATAGCAGCACCATTAACCCACAGAATCACAGTAAAAGATTAGTTCAGTCACATGCATCCAAATTGAAGAGGTCTTTGAACCCTGATCATTGCTCTCGTGGTGCTGGCTCCGGATTGACTGCCAGGAATTCCTCCAGTCAGTTTTCTTTCCTTTCTGAAATACTTTAGTGAGAATCACTTATCCACACAGGAAACAAGTACAAACATATTTTTTTCCTTAGTAGTTGCCCTTCACCAGCTCCTCAAAGTGCCTTCAAATGTAGCTCCTCAGATACAAGGGAGAGCTGTAAGTTCTATTGAGTTATTTCCTAAGCCCAGCGATTATATAAGAATTGCACAAAAAGCCAACATTACTTTTGAACATTTTTTTTTATTTTGATGTCTCATAAAGTATAGTATAGATGCTTGGTGTCCCACATGAGAGTTTCATATAGGGAGTCATTTGTGGTAGCATACTTCTCCTTCAACACCAAAGAAAATTGTACTTGGGGTTTGATCCTCACACTGGGTTAGATACCTGAGGGAATAAAGACCATTAAGGAGCAGTGGGTCCAAGACTCCCATGTCACATTCATTAAGGGTGTTTGCTCGCTCTGCAAATTTTATATCCACCTTTCTTTCTTTTTAAAAATTACTCGATCAGTCAACTATTACCCCAAACTCAATGACCACACCAAAGTCAATGACCTATGAGAGGTATCATTAATTCCTCCTCACTCATGTTTTATCAGGTTGGTTGGGACCAGGCTGAGCTAGACTAGATTCCTTCTGGAATTGACCTTGCAGAGGCAGGCAGATCTCTGTGAGGTCGAGGCCAGCCTGGTCTACAAAGCTGGTTCCCGAACAGCCAGGATTGTTAAACAGAGAAACCCTGTCTCAAAAAAAAAAAAAAAAAAAAAAAGAAAGAAAAAAGAAAAAGAAAGAAACCAAAAATAAAACAAACAAACAAACAAACAAAAAGAACAGCAGCTTCTCATAGCCACAAGGCAAGAAGCAAGCACAGGAGGCAAGCTCAAGTGTGTGAGAATATTTCAAACCTCTCGCTGCATCATATACGCCAATGTCTCACTGCTCAAAGTAAGTACAGCTTCCAAACTTAAACACAAGAAGTAATGAAACATATATATCTCACTTACCATGACTCCAAACAAATTATATAGACAAACCAAACATCAGTGGGGAAGAGAAGTATGCTTCTATGCCAGGAGAGGAGGATTAAGCATTTTGATCAATAACTTCATCTACTTCCATTGCCAAGTGCATGCAGCTGAGGTTCTATTAGTGAGCACAATGCATGGTATAACTCCGCAGTGAATAGTCATGCTGAAGTGACGTAGAAGACAAAGCTCACAGGTGATGCTGTCCTGTAGAGTATTTCTACTGTGAAAAGAGATAAGGAGGGTCATAGGTTTCTTGGTTCTACCCATAATCCCTCTTTCCCCTGGCAAGAAAGGTAATGTTCCTCAACAGGTACCAGTTCCCACATGCATTTCCCCATGTGAGGGGTAAGCCCTAGAGTGTGACTTCAGTGTTTAAAGAAAAAGGTCTTGCAAATGAAATTTTTGAGTTGAAATGATATTAACAGTGCTTTAGTTTAAAAATCTCACCTTGATTTGTTATAAAAAGCAAGTGTTGTCTGGACAGGCGGCTTCAGAAGGAAGTTTTGAGTAAGGTAGTGGTCAAGGCTTCTCAATTCGCTTTTTATCACTTTCAACTTGGAAAGAAAAGCAGGTTTGCAGCAGTAATCAAGGCCGAGAGAGACATTTGAATGAATGGCTGTTTGACATAATGCATCTGCTGAAAGGTTTTAAAATCCAATAAAGTAGAGACAGACAAGCCGCTGGGTAGGGAGGTGACTAGGCTGGGTACTCTCTTTTATTACTCCAGATGCATGTTAAAAGAGCCCCATTATTTCATGAAATGAAAAAGAATAGAAAATAATTGGTTAAAAATAGAAAATTGACTGAAGTTTTAAAATTGGAACAGAAAAGTAGACTTTAATGTGAACTTTATTCCTTTGTTCTTTCGTCTACCCTCAAAATGCATCAAATAGCAAACATGATTATGGTAATAGTTATCAGGCAACTGGTAAATCGTGTCTTCCACATTGCTGGCACAAAAATAGTGCTTGTGTAAAGCAAAATGTATTCCATTACTAAGCAAGCCTCATTTATCAATTGGTAGCGGGTTGAAAGGGCATAGTTTTATATAAAGTGTATTATAGTCATGCAAGCCTGAAATATAGAGGGGAGTGTGTGTGTGTGTGTGTGTGTGTGTGTGTGTGTGTGTGTGTGTGTTGCTACCAATTATCCTGGCCATGAAATGCTTCAGAAGAAATGTACAAAAAAGAGAGAAAACCATTGATGGGGTCGCATAAGAAGGAAAAGCTATCTCCATCCTTTGTCTTGGTGGGAGGGCTAGGCGGAAAGAAAGAACATCTCTTGAGTTACTGCTTTAGCTTTTCTAAACTAAGATAAAAAACTGATCTACAGAAGACAATTTTTGATGGGTATAGTGATGATGATGATGATGGTGATGATGATGAAGATAGAATTTACTTACTAAATAATTCAGATTCCAAGAGGCCAGTGGTAGGGATTAATTTTGTTATCTTGATTGAATTAAGAAACCACTCAAAGATTAGTGCAGCATATCTCTGTCTCTGTCTATCTTGTGCGTGTGCATGTGCGTGTGTGTGTGTGTGTGTGTGTGTGTGTGTGTGTGTGTGTGTATGTGTGTGTGTGTGTATGTATATGTGAGGTGGTGTTTCCAGAGACAGATCATGAGGGCTCAGAGGGAATGAATGGATTCATCCCTTGATAGATTCATAATATCACAGCCTTACTGAGCTGTGGTGAACAGTTGTACATGGCGCCTTTAGCAAACCTGAGGTGTATCTTGCCACAACCCTTTTCTATTCTCTTTTCTGTTTCTTGGATGCCATGTGGCAGACAGCTTCTGCCATGTGCCCCCTGCAACCATGGTCTTCTGCCTCACCATGGGCCTAGAAATACAGAACCAGGGGCCAAAACTTTGGAAATCATGAGCAAAACAAATCCCCCCTCCCTTACATCGTATGTGTCGTGTATTTGGTCACTGTGATGCAAACGTAATCAATATGCTGGTTTAACCCGGAAGTCCTTTGTCTATACTCAACTCTCTCCACTTAAAGAGGATGGTGCCACCTCCACAGAAGAATTTCAGTTAATTAGGGGATGCAGGAAATAGAAAAGTCACCACCAGGCAAATACTGCAACAGTAGTCGATAGAGGCAATGTCCATCAGAGGATGCTAAAATTAGTGGGCAAAATCTTGAGAGAAAGAGCATGACCCACAGCATCAAAGAAGCCTCCACCTGAGGATATTTATTATGAACATAGGAAAGGTTGTAATTTTATAGTGAAAAATTGTCAGATAAATCATATCCAAATAGGCAAGATTTAACAGGACCAGTAATAAGATATTGATATTATGTACTGCTTGATGCCAGGCCCTGAGAGAGGCACAGCGCTTCTCGGGAATTCCTTCCCAAAATATCTCATCTCAGTCTATAGTGAAAACACATCAAAAAACCAGACTGAGGAACTTTCTACAAAATAAGTGACCAGTGCTCTTCAAAAGTATCTAAGTCATGAGACACAAGGAAAGGCTTGGGAGCATGTACAGATTGGAGGAGGTTGAAGAGGAAGATCTAAGTGGAGCCTGAGCTCCGGACTGAGGCCTGAAACAAACAACACTCCCTCCAAGGAATGAGCAGAAAACTGGCAAAATTCAATGTCCATTGTTTTTTAGAACTTATTGTTACACTACAGTAAGATTTAATAGTACAGGCATACTGGGGCAAAGGGAATGTAGGAATAATTATTGTTATAGTCATTGCAACTTTTCTGCAGATCTAAAACTACTTGAGTAAAGAATTTAGAAAAATGAAGACAATGGAATAAGTTAAATTAATAAAGACTGAATACCTTATTTTACCATCAGAGAATCATTCTTTTAGTAACTGAAGCTCTCACTTGTCTAGAAACATAGTCATTCCCAGAATTTTTAAAATAGTTACTCACTTGACAATAAATTTCAAGTTGCATAGCTTTGTTTAGCATTGAACTGTCTATGCAATGTTTTATTTATTTTCATTCTCCTGGGTGGATTTGTAATTTATATAAAGTCAAATATATTTGACCAATAAGTCATATCAAGAATAGAAAGAAACATTTTCCTCCTTTTATTGAAAATAGATTCTTTTCTCATACAGTATATCCTGATTACAGTTTTCCCCTCCCTCTGTCCCTCCCAGCTCCTCTCTTCCTTCCCTCCCATCCAGATTCACTCCCTTTCTGTCTCTCCTTGGAAAAGAACAGGCTTCTAAGAGAGAACAACAAAACATAACAAAATAAAATATAAGATTAAAACAAAAACTAACACATCAGGACAGTGTAAACCAACAGAAGGAAAAGAGCCCAAGAGCAGGCACAAGAGTCAGAGACCCACTCATTCACACACTCACGAGTCTTATAAAAACACTGAACTGAAAGCTATGATATATATGCAAAGGACCTGGTGCAGACCTGTGCAGGCCCTGTGAGTGCTGCCTCAGTCTCTGTGGGTTCATGTGAGCTTTGCTCAGTTGACTTAGGGGGACTTTTCTCCTGGTGTCCTCCATCTCCTCTGGCTCTTCCATTCTTTCTGCCTCCTCTTCCTCAGGGGTCCCTGAACACTGAGGGGAGGGATTTGATTGAGACATCCCACTTAGAGTTGTGTTCCAAGTTCTCTCTCTTCCTGTGTAATGTCTGGCTGGGATGCTCTGTACTTGCTCCCAGCTGTTGCATCTGTGATGATGGCTGAATAAGGCGCTGATCTATGAGTATAACAGAATATCATTAGGAGTCATTTGTATTACTACTTTTTTTTCCTGTTTTTAGATCAGTATCTTTTGGTTTTACCTTAGGACTCTGGGCTATCTAGTCTCTGGTCTTGGTTACCCAAGCAGTGTTGGATATGGGTTCCATCTCATGGAGTGAGCCTCAAGTCAAATCAGACCCTGGTTGGTTACTCCGTCAAGCTTTGTGCCATCATTGCCTTAGCATATTTTGCAGGAAGGACAATACTGTAGATCAAAGGGTTTGTGGCTGGGTGGTGTTTACATTTCTCTTTTAGTAGACTGCAGAGTACCTTCCTATACCAAAGACACTAGGATGTAGAGGTGAAGCTTGAACCCCTCCATGTTCTATAAGTTCTTTGGGTGTTATCTTCAGCAATGGGGCCTTGCTGACAGTTTGTGGAGAGCAACCTATTGTCTTGTCAACAGGCTAGATTGTTTGGGGATTTCCATGGGACCCTTTTGGCCAAGAACTTGATTGGATATAACCTACTTTCAGTCTTCCAGTCCTGGAAGCTTTGGTGACAAGAGATGGCCAGGTAGGGCTGTGTCTTTCCCATTATTTGAAGACTTCATTAGGATTGCCTTTGTACATTTTAGGAGGAGAAACCTTTTAAGAATGCTATGTTCCTAACCAGACTTGCTCTGCCCTCTTAATCTGTCTTATGTAGTAATTATCTGGCCTTTAAACTCACACTTTTTAGGCAAAGATCCAGCCAGAGCCATTCATTAGTTAGTGTGATAAGCACTGTCTTTCCCAGGCACAAGGGTGAGCGGCGATCACTCTGGGCTCTGAGAACCTCCCACCAAAGATCCTGAACTATTTCTGGGTGCTCCCAGCCCCAGGTCCTAAATCATTTGGTAAAAAGAAGTAACCAGAGGAGAGACTGCAGCTGGGATCTGCTACCCCTGCATGTCAGTGTCAATGTCTCTCCAGGGCATTCCAGACAGGATCCAGTGTGTGTGGACTAGTCACATAGGAAGAGAAGGAAGGTTTTGAGAAAAATCAGTCTTTAAGAACTTGAAAAGAGCCAGATGGACAAGTCCCAGAACTAAGAGTTGTTATCTGCTTAGACAAGGAGGGAAATGGCTTTCTCACATGCTTGGCCCACGGACCTTTGCTGGCAGAAAGACTCTCTTGGGCATTGGCTTCTATTTCCATCTGGGCAGGAGTCTGCATCTTTAACGGCCATAACTATGACCCCAGCTCTATCTGAACAATGTCAAAGTAAGCTATAGAGTGCATTTCCCAAGGACTCCATTCCAGGGCTCTGTCTGATGTTAGGAGAGACTTACAGCTTCACAGCTTTTGGGACTTTCCCTGTCACTCCTTGTTAAGTTGAGCTTTCCAACCAACTCGTTTGTTAGGTCACAGTGAGATCACACTATCACACTCTCCTCTCTCTGGACCGCCTCTAGATTTTAAGTCACTTGTGGAAGCTCCTGTGTTGGAGTTTGAGATGACGTTGAAACCTCTGTTATGTATTAAGTACTCTGTTACCTAGCTTCTTAATACCTGTGGATATAAAAGCTAAAACTTGTATGAAATGACCAGAAATGAACAACATAAATATGTTTTTTATCACTTATATGTTTATATATTTGTCAACAAATTTCCATGAAGTATTTATTTATTTATTGATTGATTGATTGATTGATTTGACTTTGAGACATTACCGCATGGAGCCCAGGCTGGCCCTAATTTCTCTATGTAGCTGAAGTTGACCTTGAACTCCTGATCTTCCTGCATTTACCTCCCAAGTGCTAGGATTATGTGTATGTGCTGCCAAGTTCACATATGGGATGTGGCACCTGAACCCAGGGCTTCAGGTATGCTAGACATTCTATTGATCCAGCTGCATTTCCAGCCCATTAAAAATTACTTATTAGCCAAAATTATTTAATTTTTTAAAAAGATTTTTACTTTTTAGTATGTGTGTGTATGTGTGTGTGTGTGTGTGTGTGTGTGTGTAGACGTGTGCACATGAGTGCAGGTGCCCATGCAGGCCAGAAGCTTTAGATTCCCTTGCAGCTGGAGTTATAACTGGTTGAGAGCCACATGACATTGAATTGGGAATTGAACTTAGGCCCTCCACAAGAGCAGTATGTGCTCTTAACTGCTGAGCCATCTCTCTAGCCCCTGAAAGTTATATAGCAAACATTTAAAAAAAAAAAACTTCTTCCTCATCCTTACATTATCTAATTTAATCCTAAATTGCAAATCTTTACAATAATGCTAGATGTAAGTTCAATGAAGATGTACATTTAGCAGCTCAGGAAACAGGCACACGAAGGAAGGAGATTGATTGCCTTTAGGAACACTGCAGCTCGTGAGTGGCAGAGGCAGGCCCTGGGCAGATGAGAAGGCCGTGTGCCCTGGTCATCTGTGTGCTGCTCTGGGACATGGTATGGAGCCTGCAACACAGAAAAGATGGATTCAGACGAGATGGCCTCCTCAGGTGCCCCCTCCCATGCAAACCCCATACTTCTACAACAGTATCCCCATGCATAGTTGTTATTGTCTCCTTGCAAAGCAGCTTCAGCTATCTGTAGGTACTCTGTGGCTTTGAGAAACAAAAACCAGTTTGAATTCAGAATCTAGGATATTGTGTGTACTGGCTAGTTTTGTGTGTCAACTTGACACAAGCTAGTCATCAGAGAGGAAGGATCCTGGGTTGAGATTCAGCTGAAAGGCATTTTCTCAGTTAGTGATCAATAGGGGAGGGCCCAGCCCATAGTGGATGGTGCCATCCCTGGGCTGATGGTCCTGGGTTCTATAAGAAAGCAGGCTAAAAAAGCTATAGAAAGTAAGCCAGTAAGCAGCACCGCTCCGTGGCCTTTGCATCAGCTTCTGTCCCCAGGTTCCAGCCCTGTTTGAGTTCCTGTGCTGGCTTCCTCCAACAATGGACTACAGCCAAATAAACCCTTTTATCCCCAACTTGCTTTTTGGTCATGGTGTTTCATCACAGCAATAAAAACTCTGAGACAGGCCAGGTAAGCAAGGTTTGGCTGTGGCATGCGATCCAGCCAGTATCCCAAAAGAGTGTTCTTCAGTATGAATCTAGCATGCATTTATTAAGCACGTGTGATGTGCTGGGTGCTGTTGTAGGTGTTGGTACCTCTGAACAAAAACAAATAGCTATATTCTAGAGGAAAGGGACACTTTAAATCAGCTGAAAGTAAATGTGTGTGTGTGTGTGTGTGTGTGTGTGTGTGTGTGTACTATAGAACACAAGAAACACTGACTTGGCTGCCAGAAGGCAGCTGAGGATACAAGGCAGGGACAGATATTCACAACAATGGTCAGGCTGGTGTCAGTGGGGTAAAGGAGGTGAGGAGATTATCAATGAAAAGAAAGGGCAGCCAATAAGCTCCAGGATGGATGTGGCTGGCAGGCTATGGGAGCATCAGGGAGCACCAAAGAATCATCTGATTGGGCTGAGCTAGGCTGAGTCGGAAGAGATGAGAGAGATAAGAACCACATGTGGGAACACAGAACAGGGTTTTGAGCACAGGGATGACTTGTGAGACTTTTTTTTTTTTTTAAAGTGCTGGAAACTGAACACAAAACCTAAGAAGGTGCTCTACCACTGAGCCATACCCCATACCTGTAGCTTAAGTTTTCCTGCCTGGCCCACAGTCAGGCTAAATCTCTTTCACCTGCCAGTCCCACAGCCGCTCAGACCCAACCAAGTAAACACAGAGACTTACATTGCTTACAAACTGTATGGCCGTGGCAGGCTTCTTGCTAACTGTCCTTATATCTTATATCAATCCATTTCTATAAATCTATACCTTGCCACATGGCTCGTGGCTTACCGGCATCTTTACAAGCTGCTTGTCCTGGTGGCGGCTGGCAGTCAATGACTCCCTCTGCCTTCCTGTTCTTTTTATTCTCTCTGTTAGCCCCGCCTATACTTTCTGCCTAGCCACTGGCCAATCAGTGTTTTATTAGCAACACATTTGCCAAACAGAACATTCCCCACAGCACCCATAGGCTTTCTTTTTCACCACACAATCCTGGCTATTTTCAGCTGAGACTAGGATTTAGGAGGTTGAAAGCAGAAAGAGGGGAACTCGTCAGGAGGTAATTGCAGTAACATCAGAGAGAGCAAGAGGCGAGGCGAGGCGAGGCAAGGTGCAGAGGTGGCGAGACGTGCCTGGGCTGGGGCTATATTTTCAAAATAAAACCGACAGGATTTCCTGAGACATTAGGAGTCAGTGTGTGAGCAAGAGACGAAAGAATCGAGGCTGACACCAAGATTTTAGCCTGAGCACCTCCGTGGAGACAGCAATGTTGATTCAAATGAAGGAGGCTATGGGTAAAGCAGGTCTGACGGTCAGAAGAGATCAGGAGTCCCATCTTAGAGGCATGGCGTCGGAGATGTTCCTGTAAGGGTGGGAGTTGAAGTTGTGAGCCTGCGGTTCAGGGAGGAAAGTGTGGGCGAAGCAATGGTCTGGAGAGCTTTGTGATCGTTCTTAATCAACTTGACAGAATCTAGAATCACCTGGGGAAAGAATATCACTGAGAGACTACCTAGATTAGGTTGTCCTGTGGCATGTCTGTGGGCGGTTGTCTTGATTGTATTAGTTGATGTGGTAAGACCCAGACCACTGTGGGTGGCACCATTCCCTAGGTGTGCATCCCAGATTGCATAAAAAAGGAGAACCCGATTCATTCTTCCTCTGCTTTCGGCTGTGGATGTGAGTTGCTGCTTTAGGTTCCTGCCACTGTGGCTTCTGCATGTGATGGGTTATAAGCTGGAACCGTGAGCTAAAATAAACGCTTTCTACACTGGATTGTTTTTTTTATCAGGTTATTTTATCACAGCAACAGGAAATGAAACTAGACCAAGCCTTTTAAGTATGAACAAGATGAGCAAGGGAGAGAATACAAGATAAAAGTCAGAGTTAGATGGAACCAACCACAGCTTCTCAGAGGCAGTGAGGTAAATTGATGGGGAAGCCGGGAGCCTGAAACCAAGTGGAGGATGTAGATCAGAGGGACAAGAGGTTGACTTTGCAAATGTTGTTACTGGGTCAAGTAAGAAGCTGAAGACAAGCATTACCCATTGGAGTGGCAAAGCAGGAGCCATTGGGGCTTTTGTGGCCAGCACCTCAGTGGCACGCAAGGGTGATGTTTCAATGATGAGTGCTTGAGGGGGAATGGAACAAGGGGTGGAGTGATGGGGGGTGCTGGCAATGTGGTGTTTAGATAGCGATTTGGGGGACTGTTTCTACAAAGTAGAGGTGAGTTGGATAGTAGTTGGCAGGACAAAAGGGGTCAGGGACTTGTTTTCTTTAATGGCAGAAATAGCAGGAGGTTTAAATAATTCATAGCCAGATCTTTAAGTCGCAGTGGGGCGTCTTTCAATGCTAAGGCTAACAGAGAACTCTAGGAAACACGACAGCTTGGGAGATGAAGCTCTGAAAATGGGGCCGGGTGAGAGAAAGGGCAACACGTGAACGGGAAATGAAAGAGAGGTGTTGCAGAATTTACATCAGTTAAAATAAGTGGGATTGGAGAGCGCTCCCGACCAGCTGGGTCTAGGTTAACCAAGCCACTTATGCTAGGCAAGCTTCCTGTCCAGGCCTGATACATAAGTGACATCAACCTCCTTATCTCTTTGTCATCAATGGAAGTCCAGCCTAATCTTGTGACAGAGGAGTTCACCCTCAACTAGACATATAGACTATGACTGATGATCCAACATCAGTTTCTATAGGAAGTAGCGCTGGGCCCGGCCCAGACGTGGCAGTTGGGCAAGCTTACGTTCGAATCTCAGCTCAGCCACTGTCTTACTCTAAAGCCTCTGAGCCCATAGTGCATGATGGGAAAAGAGCAAGGAGCCTCTTCTAAGGTTGTTATAGGAATTCCATGAAGGATTAAGTACTTACATGAAGCAAGGCTTCGGTAAATGAGCCTCCTGATCCTTGCTAAAGTAGAAATTAACTTTATTTCCATTCCTGGGGTTAATTTTCCTTCAACAGTTCAAAAGCACCACTTTATTCTGGCTCTTGAAATCTGAGACGGTTTCTCTGAGAGGTCTGTGCTTCAGGTTTCTAAGATTCGGAAGGAGTGCCTAGAAAACAGGCCTTTTCTCCCCCTATTCAAGTACCTGTAAAATGGACAATATGTATTTTTCTAAAG
>CABHPQ010132156.1:34893-58824 GCA_902168405.1 Peromyscus aztecus | reverse complement strand
TTTTTCAGTGGGTAAAAGCACTTGGTGTAAGAGGAAGAAGCCTGGAGTTTGGTTCCTCATGCTACATAAATGCCAGATGGGTGGTGGTCTGCCTGGAATTTGAGCTCTCAGAAGACTCAGGGCGCTCCCAGAGTGAGTGGGATAGCTAGATTAGTTGTGTGGGTGAACTCCATATACACATGTATACCCTGTACACCTGTGTGCCCCACATATGTGGACACACACACATGTATGTAAAAAGGTAAGAATACTTGAAATCTGTTTTCTTAGCATATTTCAAGTAGACCATATAGTATTGTTGATTCTAGTTATTGTACTGTACTTTGGGTATCCAGTATGTAGTCATCTTATAACTGAGATTATGATGCTGTGGGATGTTCTGTATGGCAAATGTGTTGCTAATAAAATACTGATTGGCAGTGGCTAGGCAGGAAGTATAGGCGGGGCTAACAGAGAGAATTAAAAGAACAGGAAGGCAGAGGGAGTCACTGACTGCCTGCCAGCCGCCACCAGGACAAGCAGCATGTGAAGATGCTGGTAAGCCACGAGCCATGTGGCAAGGTATAGATTTATAGAAATGGATTGATATAAGATATAAGGACAGTTAGCAAGAAGCCTGCCACGGCCATACAGTTTGTAAGCAATGTAAGTCTCTGTGTTTACTTGGTTGGGTCTGAGCGGCTGTGAGACTGGCAGGTGAAAGAGATTTATCCTGACCGTGGGCCAGGCAGGAAAACTTAAGCTACATTATGACCTTTGATGAACCCCTGTTCCTCATCTTTTAAATCTCAAAGTGATGTGAGATGATAGATATGATAATTAGCCTGATGATGGTAATCATTTCACAATATGTACATATATAAAGATAAAACAGGATTTCTTAAATATGCCATTTTTATGTGTCTATCATAACATAAAAATCTAAAGAAAATATGTTTTTGTGGCCTTAAGCTTTAGGTATTATAAAAATTACTTCTTGTGTGAGATGTAATTATAATTGCTATTGTACAACTGATAAAAATGGTGAAATTGAATCATACATGTTAACAAATACCATTAAAGGTGTAATTTTATTGGGAATACAGATCTTGAGATGGTTAGGGATATTTGTCTTTTAGTCAGTTCCCTGGGTTTAATGAAGAATAATGTCTTGGAGTAAAACATAATTCCATACTACTTTATTATTTCTTTTCATAAAGGAACACGCAGGGGAATTATTTTACATTAGTAGAAATGGAAATTTTGTTATAATAGAGTTAGATTTTCTAAATTTTTAAGACTCATAGATCTAAAGTCACTTTGCTACAAAACATCAAATTACTTGTTATGTAACCGCTTATAAATGTTTAACTTTCTTAGAATTTTATTGGAAGCAAGAAGTTAGAAGCACATGATCTATCAGGATGCATGCTACCAAGTTGCTTGAGTCTTTTATGTTATTAGTACTTATACTGATACCTCAAGTTGTCCTTTCCTTTGTCACTCTGGAGGTATGCTCAGAGGCTGATGTACTTGTTTAGATTACTAGTGCTGTGAAATAAATGGCCACAGAATCGGAGGCATAAGACAGCCAGTTTACAGATACTCCCTTCGGTGTCAAAAAGAAAAATTAAAGGCTTGGATGACTCTCTCATACCAATGGAGACTAGAATAATCCGTATGCTACTTGTCTTGAACTGCTCATGCTACCATAACTGAATAGAACAGGCCTGGTCATTGGTAAAGAACAGAAGTTGATTTGCATGGTTTGGAGGTCGGGAAGCCCAAGCTCAGATGCCAGAGATTTTCACGCTTGTTGAGGGTCTTTTTCATTTGTGCTCACATGGCATGGAGGGACAGAGGGCAGAGAATACAGACAGTACTGTGCTCTTGCATGGTAGAAGAAAAGAAAATAGAAAACCTCCTCTGTATACCACCTTTAAAAAGGTCCTCAACACTTCCAGGAGAAGGTTGTGCCCTCATGAGGCAATCACTCTTAGAGTCTTCACTTTCCACCACTATTACACTGGAGATATTATTTCAACACATACTATAAAATTTGCAGAGGACATTACTCAAACCACAGCACATTTTCACATACATGTCCAGTGTGTGGACAGAGATCTCTTGAAGGTTGGGTTAAGCTGCAACTGTCCAACCCAGTGTTCACACATGACCTTTCCATGGGGCTTGGCCTACAACGCCATGACCTTAGTGTAATCTGATTTCTTTCAGGGCAGAGGCAAAATGGACACAGCACTGGCTTTATGACACAGCATTGGAAGTCACGTAGCCTCCCTTCTCCTGTGCTCTGCTAGATCTAAGGAGACCCTATTCCTCGACAGAAAATATGTCATAAAACCTGTGACCACTGTTTAGAAATCACCAGAGTACCGTGTAAAGATTTGAAAAAAGAGATATAGAGAGGCAAAAAAAAAAAAAAGATATACAGTGGAGGAAAAGGAAGTGGGGAAGATGAGCCCTTTGATAGCTTGATATCATGCCTTTTGATGCCACACCTTTTCAATTTTGGGGAAATGTACACCAAGAAGCCAGGAATCTGAACATGAGCTGTCCACTCTCACAACCATATTGGCAATTTTTCTACACCACCAGAATATGTGGACATCAGTTTAAAGATCACTGCCTCAGGATTTTGCTTGGCAAAACTGACTTAGATATGTCTTGTTAAAGTGTCAAAAAGATATAGGCATCTCATCCACGGACAAACAAAGACAACAAGGCAGTGGAAAACCCCATCAACAGTAGCAAAAACCGAAGCACCTCCACCAGAGGGAGAAGAAGGAAACACGCAGAATTTCTCTTTTGCAAAATCAAAACCTAGACATGGTTTTGAGTACGAGACTTCAAAGGAAAAGGATGAGATAAAGGAATTCGCTAGGCAGGAAATTTTTGTATAGGAAAGGACCATCAAAATGAGAAAGATCCCAGGAGACAGACAGTTCCTATGTTCCTGGAAGGAGCAAGAGCTGAAGCCCAAAGAAAACACATAGTTAAGATAACAGTGAGTGTTAACAAAACCTCAAGATGAAGTGGGGATTAGAGCTGATGGAGCTGGTGGTGGCTACATGGGGTGTGTGTGTAATCCTGTTTGCCACATAAGAAGCAGAGGAGCAGAGAGCAGACAAAATTCATGGGTATGCTACAAAAGGCAGGCAGCACACCTCTCTACAGGTCAAACATGCATGAATTGTGAAAATCCTTCATGACCACAGAATTCTTGTTATCTACCTGTACTAGAGAAAGAGACAGATCTGTGAATATACGGCTCAAACCACAAGAGGGAATTTTTGGTAGATTAAAAAAATTATACATTAAAATATATTAAATATCCTAAAACCCCAAAGAAATAATATTAAAATCAAGTTCATTAACTTTAAAATATTTGAATGAATTCTAAGAAAAAAATGGCATCAAAATAAGACAGAAGTTGTATATGTAGCTTAAACAAAAACCTCATTCATCTCAAACACCAGGGTTACTGATACGTAAACGTATACTCATACAACCAAATTATATACAACAATTAAAAAGAGCTTAGTAAGACTGCATATCCAACATGGGCTTGAAAGAACAACTTTAAGTAGCAAAAAGTTACAATAGAAACATGTCCAAGGATGAGACGTAGCTCGGTGGTAGAACTCTTGCCTGCATGTGCAATGCTCTGGTCCCAATCTGCAGGCCTCCAGAACAGCTCCTAGACAGATGCAGCATCACACTCTGTGTTGGTTACTTCTCATGTTTATGTTACTGCAGTACCAGACAGAAAGCAGCTGAGAGAGGAAGGGTTTATGTCACCTCAGGGTTCCAGGGCTTCAGTCCATCATGGTGGTGAAGGTATGGCAGCAGAGTTCGTGGTCATGAGTCAAGAACTCATGGCCAATCAGACAAGGAAGCAGAGAGCAAGGCTGGAGCCAGACAAAGCATAGCGTTCTCAACCCACCTCTAATGACTGTCATCCCCTCCTCATCCCCACATCCTAATACTCTAGCGCCTCTCCAATACTTCTGTCAACTGGAGAGCAATCATTCAAAACATGAGTCTGTGGGGGTCATTTCAGAACCAAACCGTAGCTCCTAACCCACGTGTAGAATGTATGTGATGGTCACATGACTACAAGGAGAAATGACCAGAGGAGAAACAATTGTTTACAGTGGTGATAACTGCACAAAGCCATAACACATTCTGTATCTGTGATTCTGTCTCTTATTTGAGAAAAAAATCTGGATCAAATATGGAAAAGATAATATTTGAAAAATCTAGATAGATGTTGGCTAAATGTATATTTAGTATTATCATTCTTCATAAATTCCTATATTTATAAACATCTCAAAGTAAATCTATCTTTATTGAAATTTGTTTAAACATCCTCAGCAGAAACAAATGTTTGGATCCACATGAACTTATTTTTATTAACATTTGCTGACCCCAAGAGCTGAAGCCTCTGGATTCAAGAGCCTGAGGAGTAAAATTTGATCTGTTTCTCTGTGAGCAAAGTAGTTGTCATCTCAACAGGGAGCTGGGAAGCAAAAAACAGGCCAGTGGCTGGGCTTCTTGGGCTCAGGGAAGGATTTCCTGGAGAATCAGATGGGATCTTTCTGTTTTTCCAATGATCACAAAAGATTTGAGGTCTGATTTTATCAGGAGGGCATCTGGCTGTCTAGAACGTCTCTAACAGATGAAACATCAATCCATTCAACAACAGTTGTTTACTGGGTGTCTACTTTGGTTCTGGAGATACACAATCCAATGAGACATGTGAAGATGTACATTTCTTTAATGCAATGAGATTTTTATTATTTTAATATCTGTTAACCAAATTTTTCTTAGGATGTAAACTATCTTTGATAAATTACTTGACATTCCTTTAAGTGGAAGATAACCTAAGCAAAATACAAACAATTTGAGGCAGTGAGGACCATAATTTGGTCTGTTTCCCTGTGAGGTAAAAGCTTCCCTACATGAGGAAATGTGAGTCAATCTCATGTAGTCCAGGATGGCTTTGAACTCACAGAGATCCAGACAGATCTCTGCCTCCCAAGTGCTAGGATTAAAGGTGTGTGCCACCACTGCGTGGCCTCTATGTTTAATCTAGTGGCTTGCTCTGTTTTTGAATTTTCATGTAAATTTTATTAGGGTACACAATATATCACCATATTTCTCCTTTTTTGTCTAAAATAATAAAAGAAGGTTATAACTAATATAAGAAAAGCTATATACAAGAAGTACAATAAGTATATATAATATATAGAGTCAAGAATTGCATTAACAATGTCTAGTCCATTAACATTTGAAAGATTCAGAGAAAATACTCCATTATTTATCCTATTTTGGTGAGTCCAAAGGGTTGTACCTAATTCACTTTCTATCCTAACTTGTGTTACCAGCCCAAAACAATCTTTTGATGTCTTTCAAACTTACACACTTTATACCTCCTTAGTGAGTTTCTTTTCTGAATTTGTTAACAAGAAAAAACTATAACTATAACTATCTAATCTTCAACTCCCTCAGAGACCCAAGGAGGAAATAATATTAACTGAGTAAGCAGGAAGTGCAAAGAAGCGACTTCCAAAAATTGTGTGGCAGAAGCAACTGGCTGCCTGGACAGTCACCCTAGATTCCTCTGCACTGTTGGCACATTCATCTTTTGCCTACAGGCCTAGTGTATCTGACCAGCTTTTCTGTGAAGCAGGATTTTCTGAAGGACTGTCCTACTTTGTCTTGGCAAGGTTCGGCAGTCCTTTCTTCTGTGTCCTTTTCATCCATTTGGACAGCATACTGTCGGTAGTTGATGTGAGGTCATTTTCTTGCACACTGGCTAACTTTTGCCCCAAAGAAAGTAAACTCCATATGGAGTTTCTTCAGTGCCCATCATCTTCTCTGAAGTAGATTGGTGCTGCCAGGAGCAGTATTGTCTCATTGTCATAAAAAAGAAAGAAAGAAAGAAAGGAAGGAAGGAAGGAAGGAAGGAAGAAAGAAAGAAAGAAAAATCTGTTATTGAAACAACTTAAATGCCATATTCTGCAGATCCCTGAAGTGTTTGAAGATGACCTATCCATCTGAAATACATCTCTGCTTGACCTTGAAAACATAACTAATATGACTACAAGTTTGATTGTAATGAATACTAACTTACATTTCTTTTTATCCTAAATAGTTGGTAATAACTTTCAAATAGCATTACATTGTTAAATGAACTGTATAGGTACAATACCTTGAACAAGATTAGGAATATATATACAGTATTTTCTAACAAAATCAATCTCAAATTTGTATCAATATACAAAATTCGTATACAATATATAAAAATCCAATCCAATGTAGTTGCCTTTTAAAAGTAGATTCAATAATCTACCTTTTTATCTTATCATATCTATATAAATCAATCTCAAATTTGTATCAATATATAATTTATATATAATATACAAAAATCCAATCCAATATAAAATATTTAAAACTAGTAGTTGTCTTTTAAAAGTAGATTCAATAATCTACCCTTTTATCCTATCATTTCTATATCTTTTTCAGATTCAATAATCTACCTCTTATATCTATCCTATTTTTTCTTTTCTTTTTCTTTCTTTTTTAAAAATAAGAACCCTGAATCTAATTTCCTTTGTTTTGCTTTTTTCCTGACCATTATCAGTTAACAACTTGTAACCAACCATCCTAAACAACAATAATTATCCATAGCCAATTGAAAGGCTGAAAGCCACCCACCCTACTTCTTGGGAATGTGGGTGTCATGTTCTTAAAATTACTTCCTGCTGTCTGGGGGTAAAGGCATCTTTAGGGGATCCTGAAAAGGAAATTTTTGGGTTAACTGTCAAGTCCTGGGAGAGGTAGCTGTATCATTTGTTGTCCAGTCTCTGCATGATATGAAAGTACAGGGCTTGTCTCAAGTCCTAGCTCCAGTAGTCTGTGAGGCTGGATCATCTCAGCTAGCCATCTCAATGTTGTCCTGAGTAGTTTGTAATCCAAAGCTGATCTTTGGGTGGTGTTTGTCAGCTTAATGGTGTTATCATAGTCCATGTAGAATCATCATTGTGGGATTACATCATCTTTTCAAAGACTTCAAAGGTCACTATTAGGTGTGGTCATGGTTCACTATAAAAAAACTTTTTCATGGGACTTTTTTCAGGATGATTTGTCCTTTTTCTTCATATGTCTCATTTGTCCAGTGTTCTTCAGAAACCTTAGCCTTCATTATCCTGAAAGACAAAAACAAAACCCTTCCCTAACCCTAACTGTGGGGAGGTTCCCTTTTGGCAAGTTATATCTGTTCAAATGAAAAGCTTTTGTTAGTTGTATAAGTTAATTTAAATTGAATAGTCACACTGGTTGATGAACTATCACCTCTTCTAATTAAGAGGTCTCTCTTACTTTTTTTTTTGAAATTTTTGTTTTATCTTCTATAGCTGTTCTATCATCCAGAGCAGTATGATTTCTTAAAATAGGCATTAGGTTCTTTAATTGCTCTGGGAAGGAGTTTCTTCCATGATGTTAGGAAAGGACTGAACTGAATGTGTCATGGGAGCCTGTGAGAGGCCCCTCAGGGCATTTCCCGACAGCAAAGGCAAGGGATTACCTTGTCTGTTCCTTGTTGATCTACATTCATTAGTTCAGTGTCTACCTTTGCCACACCTTCTGCAGAATCCAGAAGGGAGGGGCATTTTATTGGGATTATTCCTTGAAAAAACATTATTTCTAGGAATGCCTTGTTTACAGTCCTTTTTTTTGGGTGACCTTGTTTGCCACAATTGAAACATTTGACATTACTATTTTTCTTCAAATTTCTAGAAATTACCTCTCCTAGCCAAGCATCATCATGGTCGTGAAATTCAATATTAATTGTATCTTGGCTCCATTCCTCCAAGGGTGCTGATCTTGCCTTTAACAGCCTTATTGCCCTTTTGCATTGTGTGTTAGTATTTTCAAAAGCCAGAGATTCAATTATTATCTGCCTAGCTTTTGAATTTGGTATCATTCTATTTACTGCTGAAGTCAGTCCTTGTAAGAAATCAGTGAAGGTTTTGTTTGGGCACTGTATAACTTTTGAAAATGACTCAATGTTCTTTCCTACTTCTTCAATTCTGTTCCAAGCATTCAAGGCTGCCATGCGACATAAAGCCAGAGTGTAGTCATCATACAAAGATGGTCTTTGTATATCAGTATAATCGCCTTCTAGAGATCCATATGGATCTCTGTGAGTTCAAAGCCACCCTAGACTACATGAGATTGACTCAGTCTAGGAGAGAAAACAGAGCCAGGCAGTGGTGGCACACACCTTTAATCCCAGTGCTGTGATGCACACACACCTTCAATCCCAGGAAGTGATGACAGGACAGAAAGGTACATAAGGTGTGAGGAGACAGGAACTAGAGGCTGTTCAGCTGAGAAACCCCTTTTGGCTACAGACCTATCAGCTGAGGCTTTTTCAGGTTGAGGAGTCCTAGAGGTAAGACGTGGCTTGTTCCTTTGTCTCTCTGATCTTCAGGTAAATTTTATTAGGGTACACAATATATCACCACAGAATTGTGCAGGAAATTTGTCACTGTCAAAGTCTGTGTCCCCAGTAAATCACTACAGTGATGAAGGGAAGGACTTTGGGAGAAGTGGGGACGCAGCATGCAGCAGGATGGTACAGTGGACACAGCTGGAGGCTCGAGGCTGTGTTGACTGTGGATGTGAAAGTCTTCCCTGGGAATGAATAGAAATATTGGGAAAGGGTGGTTTCGTATTTCCATTGTCTGAAAACTTGGCGGTGGAGGCCAGTGTCACTTAGGGCCTCAAAGGGCAGTAGTCCTTCCTTTAGCCCACTCATGAGAGTATGAGACACATGCTTGCTAACACAAGATTAGAAATTAGATTGCTTGCTAATCTGCCTAGAATTATGACCCTGTGGGAGTGGCAAAGACTTCCTAAGGGCTGTCATGGGTAATCTGAGTATAGAAACATGTAAACACATGTTCTGGTTTGGAGAGGTGAGAAAAATCAGATGGAAAGGAATGGATAACTACTGTAGGAGTATAATGTAGCTAACGGCAGAGGTGGCTTCGTTTGAAACCAGTCTCTACCCTTTATTAGCTACTTCACCATGATTAAGCAACTTGCCTTTTCAGTGCCTTGGTTACTGTTTGTGTGAAATGGCGTTAATGTTAATGTATGACATCCCAGAATTGCTTGTGAGTAAATGAGCTTCTAGTTGTTGATAAGCTCTGGTATTGGCTGTTCCTGTCACTAAGAGGAAGATGAGCAGCTCAGCAGACCTGCCATGTGACCAGGCTGACCGTGACTTCCTTTGTCCAGCAGAGACTCACTGCTGCTGTGTTTTTTAAGCACAATAGCTTCCAGGGTTTAGAGCTTTAGAAAGGAGGCTGCGACCCTTCCGTGGAGCAGGAAGGGTAGGAAGAATGAAGACAGGGAAGTGAGCCTGGAGGTTTCGACCCCTCACAGGTAAGGAATAAGCTTCTCACCTGGACCTGTGTTGGAGCAGATGACTAACAGGAACTGTGCATATATGGGAACTGGCAATTTCCCATGCATCCTATGTTAGCCTCAGAATCTACAATGTTCTAAAGCCATGGCTGTCCTGCAGAAACACAAGCCCTAAAAGCAAGTCATTTTAAGTTTCCTAGTAGCAAGATTTTAAAAAGTAAAAGGAATATACAAAATTACCTTTAATAATACATGATAAGCTAATAAATCCAAAATAATCATTTGAATCTGTAATCAGCATAAAATTATTAATAAAATGTTTTATAGTTTTTTTATGAGTCAATGTGTGTATTATATTAACATTGCCTATTGCTGTGGTTTGGATTTTGAATGTCCCTCAAAGGCCCCTCTGGTGAGGGTCTGATCTTTAATTCTTGATCTTGCTGGGGGTGGTGAAGTCGTTAGGAGACTGGCCTGAAGGAAGGAAGTTAGGTCATTGTGTGCATGCTCCTAGAGGGAGGAATTTACTGTCCCGCTTCCTCTCTTTCATGGTCTCCTCCACCAAGGCCTTCTACCATGATGTGCTAGCAACTGGGCCCAACAACCATGCACTGAACCCTATGGAACTGTTTCAAAGTCAAACTTCCCTCTTAAATTATCTCAAGAATTTTGTCACAGTGGCAGGCTGCTGACTAACACACGAATACATTCAAAATACATTTCAAGTATTCAGCAGCACATGTAGCTATTGGACTTAGCTGGAAGAATTAGGTTTTCTACCCCACCCCCATCCTCTTTCAGCTTAGAAACTCTAGATGATTCTAGATCATCTATTACCTCCTTATTCTAGCCTCAAATGCAAGAAATTATCCCACTGCTCATGAAGTTACTTAAACCAGTTCCTTGGGGACAGGCCCTTTGAGCTAACTGTGAGGACAATGTAAGTGTGAAAAAATATTTTGAGGGTTCTTTCACTTTTTGTTATTTTTCAGTGATGTGATAACCTACAGATTCCTACTAGTAGCTGGAATCTCTGAGAATAGGGCTTACCTATACACTATCTCTACTTTATAGGCTCTCAGGCTACCTCATGAAAATATGGTCAGTTCTCTGTTGACTAAATGCTAACAAGACATGTTAAACTAGCAAGAAAAGTAATGGAATTCCTTATGTGAAATAAGTTTAAAAAATAGTGGTTGGGTTCATGTTATATGCCAGGTCCTGTGTTAATGTTTGAAGACACATTGCCACTTGGGGACATGGTTCTTTTTCCCATGGAGCTTCTACTTTGTTGGTAAAGTAGAGTTATCTGTTGTCAGGGCATCTGGTGACAGAGGTATGGCTCAATGGTTTCTGGAATGTTCTGGTTATTCTGGATGCCTGTTCTTGTCTGGGGACTCATTTGAGTTGTAGGTGAAATGGATCATGCTTTCTGAGCATCCACTGCAGATCAATCCATGTTATATAAACTAATATATATAGCCCATGTTATATAAACTAATACATAACCCATGTTATATTAACTAATACATAATCCATGTTATATAAACTAATATGTAACCCATGCACATAAACTAATAGATTTTTTCCCCTTGTCCTCAGCTGCAAGCTGTGAATGTAACTTTTCCAGGAAAGGGGCTGTTATGGATGGGAAGGTAAATGCCTCAAGATGACATCATCATGGGAGAGATGGAGACCCAAACCCAGACTAGAAGCTCTGTGAAGATGTGGGTAGAGACTGAAGTGATGACCTGTAAGCTAAAGTTTGCCTAGGATTACTGACAACTTGAAGAAACCAACAGAGAACCGTGGAACAGATTTCCTTTCTGATCACCCAGAAGAAGCCAGTAGTGTGCCAACACCTTGAGTTTAGACTTCTCTTCCCCAGATCTGTGAGATAATACATCTCTGATGTTTTAAGCTTGAGGTTGTTACAGAATTCACAGGAAACGGACATGTCCCCCTTTCCTTTAAAGTTTAAGCTTTGGGGAAGGGAGCTGTTTTCATTACCTTTGCTAAACATCTATTAAGCGCTCATTGTATTCCTGGTACAAATGAAGATCCCTGTATAAGCTGACAGGAATATCTAAGGGTCCAGCTCAGTCAGTCAGCAGTGCTTTTGAGGACCTACGACATGTAGCCAATGATATATATATATATATATATATATATATATATATATATATATATATTCATCATTCTTGTAAGAACGAAGGGTACAGGCAGTAAAGAGGGAGAGCAACTGTCTTTAATGAGCAACTGTATTAGAGGTGGAAGCTAGAGCACAGACCAGTGGCATTTGCTTTCTTGATGACCTCCCTTCCCTGGGCCTTTCCACACATTCCATGCAATGCTATCAAGGCTTCCTTCCCACAGCAACTACTCTCTTATGCATTGAAGAGAACTCCGGAGAACTCTGTTTTCTCTTAATTTGCTAAACTTTTCTAAAAGATTGTTTCTTTTTTATGCATATTAATGTTTTGCCTGAATGTATATATGTATATCATGTGTGTCAGAAGGTGTCCGAGCCCCTGGACCTGGAGTTGCAGACAGCTGTAAGTCACCATGTGGCTACTGGGAACTGAACCTGGGTCTTCTGCAAGAGCAGCAAGTGCTTTTAACAACTGAACCATCTCTCCAACCTCCAACTTTGCTAAATTCTTGGTGTCAATGAGAAGAATGCTTACATTGAAGAACTGTGGGAATGCCAGGTCATGGGGTGTACTAAACATTGTAATACCAGATGTCTGCTTGAAAGCCCCAGATGGGAGGGAGAGCATGTCCCGATTATCTTCTCCAGAAGCATTGCCCAGCAGTACAGGATCAAAGCTCTTTGCTTGCATCCAGGTAGAGGTCTCTCAGCCTCTGTCACACCCCTCCCTCCCTTGCAGCCTGCCTGCCTTTGATACCATGTGCTCCCACTGCTCTTCCCTCACTTTCCAGCTCAGCTCCTTCTGCTGTGAAATGATCTGTTCTGTCCAAGTTCTGCAAACTGTAATCCACATGTACTTAGGCTCTCTGTGTTCCACACACACACACACACACACACACACACACACTTGGCCATAAGATCTTTAAGGACACAAGCTGATCACACTAACATTTGTGTGCCCCCGTTTGTGGATGGCAGACACACACCAACATTTACAGGATCATGGAAAGACCAGAGAAATGATCGATCGTTGACTGTAAATTGGGAAAGTCGAGATAGAATAGTGACGAGGAAAGCTGTGTTTACAGTAGGGCCATCATGCACAACTGTGGGAGTACCTGATGTTTGATACTGTAAACTAAGCCAGAAAATAAAAAGGGCAGTGCGGCTTTCCCCACAGTCCTGAGAATTCCTAAATTGTTGGACTGATGACAAGCACAAGAGTGGCTTCTCAGGAGCCACTCCCACCGGCCATTTCTCTCCTTCTTGTCATCTCTTGGTGGCTTTGTTCTTTTCCCACCTGCCATCAGATCTGAAAGTTGCTGCCAGCCAAAGCAGAAGTCGCCACTGCTGGATTGGAGCTGCACACTGTTTCACCTTCTCCTTAGAAAGGAGATGAGATCATGTCTCATCAGTCATTCACGGGTTGTCAACAGCCTACTGCTAGCCTGCCCTGGGTGGCTCAGGGAGCTGCAGAAGAAGTCCTTCTGGGGCAGAGGCCTGGATGGAGGCAGCAGCAGAAGGTCCCACATGCAGCAGGTGCTTAGCAACCACTGAGGAGAGGAAACATCCAAGACGCCTTCCCCTAAGAGATGGTGTTACCAGAAGAATGAATAGGCCGGAAATCATCCCGCCAGCAAACCTCCTCCTGTCAGCTCCAGGCTGGACAAAACAAATGCACTTTATCTGCTAGTGAGATTGGCTTCTGAGAGTCTATGCATCATGCAGAGACTGAGCTACTCCCTTTTAGGAAGCGTCTCATCCTCTCTCAGTGCCCGTCCCTTGGCACATTCCTCCTGGCGGCCAAAGGAGTTCAAAAGAGTGGAGCGATAAGGGGGATGGATGCTCTTCTCTGCACTGGCCTGGCCCCGAGTCCAGCCAGGCTTTAGGTGGGGCAGGCGGCTACAGACTCTCTAGTGTACTTGCCAGGCCCCCGCTGACAAGCCTGCTGGTGGGAATGGCTGACCTCCAACTGCCTCCATTTGTTCCACTTCGATGATGCAGGAGAAGCTGGAATTCCAGTCTGCTTCATGTTCTCCTTGTCTTTTATCTGTGGTGGGTGGATAGGGAAACCCATGGACCAAGTGCTCAGCCTCGTGATGCAGAAGAGACCGTCACTGGTTTATCTGGCCTTGCCCAGGTTTAGCCATGCCACTGCAGGCCGGCAGGCAGGTTAGGCTGGGAGGTTAAAATTGAGTTGAAAGGTTGGTACTGGGAAACAAAGGAATGCAGGATGTGTTTCTTTCTCCTGAAACTACCAACCATTCGGAGTGGGGTACTAGAAGGACTAATGGCCTGCACTGGTGGCCCACCATTCAGAGCAGAAGAATTGGGAGTAACAGGAAGAGGATAAAAGAGTAAAACCAGACCAAAATAACAGTAACAGATGATGAGGAGAAAGGGGAGGAAGAGAGACCCACTTGGTGGTGAAGCAGGGAGCAGAAGGGACTGAAGAAACAGGACCTCTGTTCTGCTGAGGCTGCATTTTTTCCCTTTTCTCAAATTCTTCTATCCCCATGTTTCACCTAGCCTGTGCAAATGCATAGACAGATAACTTGTTGGCAGCAGACGTCGCACATGTCAGGGGAGGTTCACCTTGTACTTGCCTCATGAGTGTGGAGACTTAATATTCTAGAATGCCAAGTCTTGTGAAAAACTCAGGAGGATGTCATTCAACCCGGACCTGCCTGGAATCAGCCCTATTGGACAATGTGTGATGGGGTGGAAAGAGTTCCAGATAGTTCTAGACTCAGCACTACCTTTAGAAAGCATTGTGACGTAACTCACTTAACCTTAGATATTCATGTGTTTACCTGCAAGATAAACACGCAAAATTATTTGTAATATCTTTTCTACATTTAAAACTGTGGCTGGTTTATAAAGTGTTGGCCAAGCAAGCACAAAGACCAGAGTTCGGATCGCCAGCTCCCACATAATACAAACAAACAGTGCTGTTGGAGGGGACAGGTGCCTAGTGGCCAGCCATCCCAGCTGAACCTAAGAGTTCCAGGCTCACTCAGAACAGAGGGCTCACCAATTTGGTTAGGTTGAATGGCCAGCAAAACCTGGGTATCCTCCTGCCTCTGCCTCCCCAGATTATAATATGCAAAACTCCCTTCTGTAAGTTGCCTTCATCATGACATGGTACACAGCAACAGAAAAGTAGCTAAGAGATAAGGCAGTTACCCCCTGAACCTTCTACCCATATATCTAAAGCCTTATTTTCTGCAGAAGGAGCAAGGTTTGATCCCTAGGACTCATACAGTAGAAGGAGAGAACCAAATCCCTTTGGAATGCAGAGAGAGAGAGAGAGAGAGAGAGAGAGAGAGAGAGAGAGAGAGAGAGAGAGGATAAGTAAATAAATGATAAATGTAATTAAAAAAAGATAAACTACTTCTGAGTAAGAAATGGATAGAGAATTTAAGGGTTGTTGGCTATTGGGCTAGAAAGGTCAAGAATCCAAAGAATTTGAAAAGAGATCTACTAAAGTCAGACAAGAAAGGGAGTCTCTCTTGGCACAGGACCCAGAGTCCACTATTCAGGGATGACTCAAGGAGGATAAGAACTACGGGGTAGTCTCTGCCACTCCCTTGACTTACAAGCACAGCTCATCCACACAGCCTTTGAGAGTAGCAGCATCTTAGAGAATAATCAGTGATGCTGAGCAGGACAGCACAGGCTGGAGAAGGACTAGTGTATGAGACAGATGGAAACAAACAGAATTTCAGATTCAACAAACATAAACACTTGGACTACAAAGGCAACTACTAGAAAATAAGTGTCAAGTCAGTTCTGTGCTCTCGCTGTCCTTGGGGAGACATGCAAGCTTTCTCCTGCTCTATTTGGTATCTTTCGTCTTGGAGCCAGTTTTAATTTACTATTAAGAGACACAGTAAGTATGTTTGTTTGTAATGCCCTCAAATTAGTAACAACACAAATGGGTTCACCAATAAGTGACTGGATAGCCAAACCATGGGACATCTACATAACAAACTCCTAGTCAGCTATAGGAAAAGAAATGAACCACTGATATACTGTGTCTTGGATGAACAAAAAAGATAAAATGAAAACAATAATCCTAGTTTCAAAGGATCATACACCATATAAGTCTATGTGTATAATATTTTAAAGAGAAAAATTATAGCAATAAAGAATGATCAGTTATTGAATGAGTTTTGGAGACTTATGTGTGGCTATTAAGTGGTGACATGATAGACTCTTATAAACATATAATAGTTCTTTATGATGACTGTGGTGATGGATAAATGAATTTACAAAAATCTGTATTATGTATGAGACTCATAGAAACATGTGCCTATTTATGTATTTATACATATATGTATATACATATATACACATTTATATATTTATACATATATGTATACATATATGTATATATGTGAATATGTACATACATATAAAATAATGGAGTTTGAAGAAGGATTATATGTTAATAAATAATATTATATCCATGTCCATTTCCTGGTTTTGAAAAAATAAGATGACTAGAATTAGCTGACTATTTTTTTGAGAATTCCTAAGAATTTGAAACTATTTCTAAGTTTTTTAAAAAAAGAGACACTAAATTCTAATTCCCTGTGGTAGCTATGTTCTCTGAAGTCTTTATGAAGCAGATTCAATTGATGAATACTTAATGTGATGGCTAATCTTTGTCATCAACTTTACATTCCTGGGAAGATGGAATATCAAGTCAAGAATTGCTCCCATCAGATTGGCTTGTGACCATGTATGTGGGATATTTTCTTTATTGGAATTGATGTGTGAATGCCCAGCCCATTGTGGGCAGTACATCTCTAGGAAGGAGGACTTGAGATGTATAAGAAAACCAGCCAGAAAAACCAGAAGGAGCAAGCCAGTAAGTACCATTCTTACAAGGTTTACCCTTCAAGCTCCTACCTGGGGTCCCTGCCCTGACTTCCCTCAAAGAGGGACAGTAACCTGTAAGTCAAATGTCTTCCTTTCCCAAGTTCCTTCTGGACATGGTGTTCATCATAGCAACAGAAAGCAAGTTAGAACACTCAGCTGTTGCTCCCAATGGAGATACAGTCTTAGGAGTTAGTCACAGTTTTGTCAGTTATCAAGATGCAACCGTGTTTTCCGTGTGCTTCTGTCTATAGACAGCTTATTTAATAGCATTGTTGCTTCACTAACATTGAGCTCACAGCCAAGAGTACTATAACTCCCACCTGGACAAAGTTTATCTAACACATTTTCTTTAGACAGCATATCACAGTCTTCTTCAATTAAAGAAGACTTCAGAACTGCACATGAGGCCATTAAACAATGAACTCATAAACAAAATTCACAAAAATTAAAAAGGGGCACTAAGAAAGTTATGAAAGGAACATCATTTACAGAATGACAATCTGAGAGTAGAAATCAGAAGACAGAATGTTGTCTTGTTGGACCTTCTTTGGGCTCCTATTATCTGGTTATCAGGTTATCTGGTTATCTGGTTATCCAGTTATTTGATTATGAGGTGATTCAAATTTTGCACTATTCTCTGAGTATTCACAGGTCACAGTGAAAAACTGTGAATATTGGTTGAGATGACAAGTCAATATTATTGAGTATATAATTTCATAAATATGGAGTCCTCGAGTAATTAGGATTGACTATTTTGTCTGTATATATCTCCATGGATGCAGAGCTACACATTTATGTACATATATTAGCTCTCTGTATCATACAGATTTCACATCTGTGGTTTCTATAAAATTTGGATTGAAAGCAACTGAACACATGCAGACTTTTTCTTCTCACTTTCCTTTTTCCAGTTACAGTTTGTAACTGATTGCTACAGGATAAAGGCAGTCACATAGTATTTACATTTCATTAGATATTATAAGGAATTTGGGATGATTTTAAATGGTTGGGAGAATAGTCACGGGCTGTATACAAACACAATGTTACTTTACACAAGGAATTTTAACATCTGTGGGTTTGAGTACTGCACGGGAAGTGGGTGAGTTTGGTGATCAATCTCTTGTGAATACTGAGAAAAAATGTATACATATGTACCTTTTAATATGCTATGGTACCTGTAGGAATGAGGGGAGCCCAAAATCACATAAGGCTATATATAGTGTAATAAAACTGTAACTGTCACCTACAGAGGAAAAACAATCTGACAAATTGTTGAGAATTGCTTCCTTTTTCTTCATAGAGTTCATATGTTTCTGAATTCTAGAGATTCATTGTTGTGTTTAAACTTTAGCTTCTGGCTAGGGCTAGCTTTGGTCAGCATTGGTCAGGAATTCCTCCAGCCATCAATCTCCTCCATGTATTACCTTTCCTGTACCCAATCCGTAAACATCTAGTTCAGGTATCCAGTTGACTTGAGACTTTAGCTGCTTCTTCTAGTGACTCATACCAGCTCTCTCAAAAACAGCCAGTCAGAGACTCCTCAGTGAAATGTGCATGACTGATAGTGGTTAGTGGGAGCTCCCCACCAAGGGATGGTTTTTCCATTTGATTAAGACAAATGAAATCAAACTCAAGTACCAAGTAAGAGATAAGTTTAAGCAGCAGGTAAATAAATATACATGTATATTTTTATACAGTGTAAGTATGCATGGGGAGGATTCTATTCTTTGAATGTTTGGGTCACCCCAAACTTCACACATCAATACCATAATTGCCAAGCCATATTATGAGGTGGGAGCCTTTGGGGGTTGATTACGTCAGGAGGGCAGAACCAACATGAAAGAGATTAGTGTCTTTTCATAGTTCTGGGTGGGAGGGGCACACGTGCTCATTCCATAATGTGAGTACAACCTGAAATGATGATGCCTATCAACCAAGAAGTGAGTCCTCACCAGACACTGACTTTGATGTCAGACATTCTGTCTTTGGGATTAGGAGAAATTATTTTGTCACAGAGGTCCAAATGAACTCGGTGATAGGATGAGCCTCAGAGAGAGGCATTCCTGGCACTCTTGAAGTTGTATTAAGTACATACAACTGCCTGATTTAGAAATTCCCACTCTGCTGGCATTTGATTTGAGTACTGTTAATAAAAGCCAATAGCACAATTTTGTTAAAAGTATCAGCTGTTCTTTTTCTCATTGGAGCTTTGTGTCTGCAACTGTTAGGAAGAGGGGCTTTTAAAGTCTCCAAACAAGAGCAACCATTCTCTTATTAGGAATCACCAGAACATTTTCCCGCCCGTATCTTTTAGTGAAGGTAGGTAATTTTGACAATCCAGAATGGCCCTTCTCATCCTTGGTGACTATAATCAGTAATGCTCCATGTTGAGTGAATGAGTTTCCTCAGGGTTCTTTCTAATCCTTGTAGGCAGGCACATGCTAGCTCTGGAACTCAAGTCTCAGCTTAGTATACTTCTGAGTAGTGAGAGAGGTCCAAGCTCCAGTGAAGCTTCACATGGTCGAGTAATGTCCAGCTGTTTTTGGCCAAACGCCCTTCAATTTTCCATGTGCTCAAGTGGAATCATTTAAAATGTAAAAATGTATGAGCATCTTTCCTCTGAATGAAATGCTATGCTTTTCCTTGGCTTAATTTCCTCTCGACATAAAAATCAAGACTCTTGCCAGTACCAGTGATCGGTAATGCTGTGCACATTGTCGGACTTACAGATTAGATAAGCATTTTGGTTTCCAGTAGTGTTTTCATGGAATTATCTCTATTCAGGTCAAATTCTATTTTGAGAACTCCAGCTGATTCAACAGCCTATAATTTGTACTTTTGGTCTCAAAGTAAATACTTCGTTTAACTGAAACCGAGAGAACTGCACTTGTATTTGAGCTCTGACCCGTGTAATTTTAATATCTATTAGCCCTTACTATGGGATGTAATTGGATGGATCAGATTCTTCATAGGTTCATACAAACAGTGGGGGAAACATTCCAGCCACTTTCTTTCCAAAGCAAACAGTGTGAGTCTATTGGTCCAAGCAGGAATCCACGGGTTTGTCCATATGCCCCTCACCACTTCCTTCTGCTTTGTGCTGTGAGGCCCTACGTGGAGAGCAATGAAGGAAAGGGATTCTTAAAAGGGCTTAACACTGCTTTAGTGGGTCAGATGTTAACTTATTGTCACGTCGTATCCAACAACATAGAAATCCAGGCTGTCAAGGCACAGGGCTTCATAATCCAACACAAACACAGTGTCTACCAGAACCTTCCCTTTCTCCTGACATGGAGAACAGCTAGTTCACATAGGCACTGACTCATTGCCAGGCACACAAATGTCAGAACAAAGCTTAGTCAGGAGTCTAGGATGAATGGAAAACACGTGACTGAAGAGTGTCCATATGAAGTCCTGGAAGTTCAGAAGCGAAAGCAAATGCAAATCTGAAGAGACCAGTCAGGCAGGAGACACAGCAGGGGCTCAGGCACAGGAAGTTCTGACAAAATTCTTTCTTATGTCTGACCAAGTCCTAAGCATGCTAAACCTGACCTCAGTGTTTCACAAATACGGCATGCAGTAATTCTGGGATCAGTGTTTGACCAATCCTTTAGACTGAGCTCTATGCCATTTTAGAGACCTTAGGCATACTCCTGGCCTTGTGCAATCTTCTGAACATTTGTTTTGAGTTCAGTCTGTTTCTCTTGGCCGATGAAGAAGTTAAAGTTTAGAGAGCTTCAGCATTTGTATGAGTTCAGGTAACTTTGAAGGGGCAAGATTCAGACTTGAAAGCATGTAAGACCTCCACATTCATGCTCTTAACCACCAGGCTATATCGGAGAGATCTATCTCAGTTTGAGATTAAGTGGTGTGTAATTTATGTAATTACAACTACTACCTGTGTTTATAATTAGCCAGGACCCTTTAAATTGCAACAATGATTCCCAGGCTATGCTACCTTGAAGAGGAGCCAGTACATTAAGAATACAATAAAGGCTGGGTTTGGTGGTGCATGCCTTAAAGGGACTTATGAGGGAGGCTGAGGAAGGCAGATATCTGTAAGTTTTAGGGCAGTGAGAGATATACAGTGAGACAGTGCCACCACCCCCTCCCCCAAAAAATTCCTCAGAACATAATAAGGAAGTCAGTGTGGAAAAAATATTTTTAGTAGCTTCAATGCCATGTTCCATAGATAACTCAAATGCTGGCTTGCAGCAACTATAACTCTCATAGCCTAACAGCACCTTTATCAGCCGGCTACTCCTTCAGAATATGTTGTTCCTGTTTAGTACTGCCAGTATGGGGGCTGAGACACTCAACATTGTTTAAATTTCCTTAGGTCTTATTCAGTGATTTCTTCTTGCTCCTGGTCTCCAAAGCCCCTGATGATTGATGTCTATCTAATGCATGCTGTCAATGGACTTCTTTCTGCTTCCTCTCCCTGTTTATTACGTTTGTTTTGTTTTCTGTGCGTGGCTTTCATACTTCCTACATGGCAAGATCTAGTTTGGTTCATTAAAATCCTGTAGAGGATATTCACTTTAGACATTAGACAGAGTTAGTTAGGCTACCTCATAGGCTGTGGTTGGCCTGCAGAATAGTCTTTGGGTTAGGGGTCATTATGACCCAGGGGTATGTCTAGGCCTATAGGCTGAAAATGGATGCCCCAACATTACAGAGGAATTTTGGGTGACTGTCCAGGCAACCAGCTGTCTCTGTCATTTCCAAAGTTTTGGAAGTTGGTTACAATGCTCTTCCTGTTTACTTAGGTAATATTGTATCCTTCTGAGGTCTTTGATGTAGTTGAAGACTAGATAGTTAATAATTATATTTTTCCTTGGTTATGATAAAAATAAATTATATATAAAACTTTAGACTCATAAATATAGGATAAATAGAATATTTTCTTTAATTTTGCCTAATACAAATACATTATAACTGTAATTCTTGCTTGATAACTGTTCTATTATATGTAATTTTACTATGTTAAAGTTAAAACTTTCCTTTTTGATTAGACAGAAAAGAGGAGGTGCTATGGAATGTTCTGTATGCTGTGAAAATGTGTTGCTCTGATTGGTTGATAAATAAAATGCTGATTGGCCAGTTGCCAGGCAGGAAGTATAAGCAGGATAAGCAGACAAGGAGAATTTGGGGAAGAGGAAGGCTGAATCAGGAGTTGCCAGCCAGACATAGAGGAAGCAAGATGTGAAGACAACTGAGGAAAGGTACCAAGCCACATGGCTAAACATAAATAAGAATTATGGATTAATTTAAGTGTAAGAGCTAGTCAGCAATAAGTCTGAGCTAATGGCTGAGCAGTTATAATTAATATAAGCCTCTGTGCGCTTACTTGGGGGATTCGAGTGGAAGAGAGTTGTCCTGACTGCCAGTCAGCTGGGACACAGGAAAACGTCCAACTACATTTGGTGCCCAGGTATGTGAAATTCTCTTTGGTGACCTGTGCATAGAGAGCTTCTCAGAAAGGATCTATGAGCACAAGTGTACACCTTTTCCATTCTTTTCCTGAATTAGTTGTTTTTTTCTTAATTATCTTTAATTGAGACATACTATCTGTTTATCTTTATGGGGTGCACTTATGATAATTGATACATGCACACAATATATAGTGATTAAATGAAGGAAATTTGCACTTCCCAGCTCTTTGATCATTTTTATGTGTTGAGACTTTATATTTTTCCATTTGTAGTTATTTTGAAATATATTGGATTTCTGTAACTTATAGTTAGAAAACGAAACTTATGTCCTACTCTCTAGCATTGTTTGTGATCATTATCTACCTTTCTCCACCTTCTTTCCAGCCTCTAGAGACCATGAGCCTACTTTGTTCTTCTCTGAGAACTGGCTGACTGAATTTCTTTATGTAAGTATTTCTCATGGGTAGTTGAACTGTGGTAGCCTGAAACGCTACAAGACTCACCTTGAGAATCCCTTTTAACAAATAGAGGCATATCTTAAGCCTCTCAGAGGTCAAATCTGATGTTTCAATAAGACCTGCAGCATGTTTGTATATTTTGGACTTTATGTTTCAAAATATACGTTTTTGCAAGGCTGTATGTCTCTAGTTTCCTCTCCCCTCTAACTGAAGGGAAAAAAATCTGAAGACTGTCCTTTGATGTGGCAGAACTCATTTCTGTCTACTCTTAATGCAGTAATCAGAATCCTGAGAATAGCCCTTCTTTTATAGCACACATGTGCTTTTAACACTTTAGTTTTGTGGGAAATGACTTAATGACATGAGGAACTTGGAAACTGACCACTATCTGCAGGGGTGGAAGGGAGCCCTTTTTCTTGATTACTTCGGTCTTTGGATTCCAGTGTTTTATGCTTCTTGTCATATGGAACCAATAGCACTACAGATTTCAAAAAGACGTGTCCTAATGCAATCTGAGATTCTGAGTCCTTGAGCTTTCTAATAGCACATTATGGAGCTATTAAATCAAGATGTATGTTTGATTCTTCCCTTGGTGATCTATAGTTCTTAACATGGAGATCTGAGTGTAATTGACATATAACATGCAGAGGTTAAAATTATGCCCATTCAAGCTTTGGTGCACGACAGTACTGATATTGCCTGGGACTCTGGTCACTAATCGCCAGACTTGATTTGATTACTACTTCTACTACTACTGACAACAGTAACTCACATTATGTAATGCTTGCCATGTGTAGCATGTGATGAAACAGGCTCATAGGGGCTATGTTTTCATCAACATTAGATAGTAGGTAGGGGATCCTAGATTTGAATGCACACCATAGGCATGTTATTTCTGAATGCCACCTTGATCATGAAAGAGATTGCAGAAGGACAGTCACTTAGAGCCAGCAAAGTGGAATTAGGGAACTCAACCAAAGGCTCTTATCACAGTTCCTCAACAGATGCCTTTGATGTGATGTAATAGGGTAAGCATAGACAACTGATGACCAACTCGGCTGTCCCCACACCCTAAAGAGATTTAGATAACAGACAACGTTACCTCTGTTTGGGATAAACCAGTGGTCTGAAACAGGTCCTGACTTAGTTTATCAGTCCATAAAATTTAGAGTGTAACCCTTGAGTGCAAAGCCTGGGAGTAGAAAGGAAATAGAGAGTACCCCTCTTGTGTGGTTTTCAACCTGTCTGTGCAACAGAAGAACAGAAAAGAAAGAACAGAGATAGGTATTACCACATAGTCGAGAGTAATTGAGAATAGTTTCTCCAGAACAACCAAGAGTTACGTTATTCTTAGGAATATTCATAGAGTGCTATCTGCAGTATTCTTCATATGACTGGTGGCTCTGTCCTTTCTGTTCCTCCATTCATCTTGGGGGAAGGTTTTACTTAGACGTGATCTCAGAGATCATCCCTTAAAATAGTTCCCTTTATACACACAAACATGAGTACTTGAGCTCTCTCTCTCTCTCTCTCTCTCTCTCTCTCTCTCTCTCTCTCTCTC